>BPLQ01004155.1:31866-57157 GCA_021605075.1 Caerostris darwini | reverse complement strand
TACACGAACGCCTTATTATGCATTGAAAACTAAACCATTAATTTTCTCTCATTAAATAAAACCATATTTCTTTGTCTTATATTCCTTTTTTCTGCGTGTTCTTTCTTTATTTTATCTCCACATCTCACCCGTCCCCGTATTTGGAGTTCTGTAGCCCCCTAGGAGTTAGAAAGGTGAGGATGGGCCTCATGTATACCACAAACAGCTCACCGACAGGTAATGAAGGAAGGACTTTTAGGCACCACTATCCCGCATTTGCGTTTTGTATGGGAGCATCATGTTGTGGGACAGCCCCTTTGCACTTTTTTTCCGATATCGAATCTGAGTTTTCCCTCAAATTTTCCCCTTTTTTTAGTGCAAGAGACGTAGCTGAAAGAATCATATTATTTACGCCACGATATGACTAGGAGTGATTGGATTCCTTTGTGTGCTGTAATACTTCCGTCGATTTTTATTTTTATTAATAACTCCCACCAGCAGACATTATAGATGGTAGACGATTTAACCTTCATGTTCGCAATCTCCATCGAGACTCCTCGTTTTTGAAAGCAGTGATTACAGTGTATGCCACCAACAGATTTGAATCGGATCCCTCCTCCCCTTCACGCAAGCCGTACACCTTGCCACTGGTCCACGAGTTTGGCATCCTGAGTAAACTGTACTTTTTAGTGTATTTTATTGTTATTTAATGTGCCTAGGTAAAAGAACATGTATTATTTGTTGGTTATTCATGGCATGACGACCCAGGATAGCTCAAGGCCTTCCGAATGAGAGATTACCAGACGGAACCAAATTCCTCCATTTCTTGGTTATTCCATTGTTGTTGAGATATCCCACGTCGGAAATCGTAATACTACTGTGCCCCAAAAATTAGACCAATTATTTTTTTTCTTCCAAAAACTCTTTATTTATTTTTCCAAGTTTATTTCATCGTCTTCACAGTAATCCCCTCCGGATACAATGCACTTATGCCAACTTTTTTTCCTACCCTCAATGCATGCTAAAAAGTCATCGGCAGGGATGGCCTTCAAAGCGAGCGGCGATTCACGTTGAATCCCTTCGATCGACTCAAAAAGGTGTCCTTGGAGTGGTCTTTTGAGTTTAGGGAATACCCAGAAGTCGCACAGGGTGAATAAGGTGGTTGTGGAACGATATGGGTTTCATTTTTGGCGAAAAAGTCACGAAGAATCAATACAGTGTGAGCTGGCGCATTCACTGTTTTCGGTACCAATTGAGAATGGACGCGTTTGAGGCCCAAAATGGAATGGACCGACTCTTTTGAAGCTCCAACATCATCGTCAAGGCCTCTAATTGTGACGGTTTACAAGCACCCAATTTTTGGGAAGTGAGCTTCGTCAGTTGAGGTGGAGGGTCAGCCAGAGGGCCCTTCGTCTTTAACGCTTTCTCTGCCTTCTTTGAACTATTTATACCACTTGTAAACATTTCTTTCCGATATAGGAATGCTCACAGAATGCCTTCTGCAACGTTCTGTACGTTTCCGCAAACAAAATTGAACGCAAGTTCTTTGCTCAATGAATCCAGGCCTTTCAAAAATCGCCGGAATCAGTTTGAGCGTCTCACAAAGCCAAACGTAACTCAAGCACTCATGAATATTTCACACAGATGTCAAGGACAGTGCCAGCAACCTAAAAAAGAAAAAAAAATTAAAATTCCACACGCCGTGGGAATTTTAAATTGAAAATTAGTCTTACTTTTTGTATACAGTAGCAGTTCATTGCAGAAAAACCGAGTTAATTCCATTTTTTTAATTGACATAAAACTTTGTTTTAAACATTAAACAATCATCTGCAACAACGAAGTCCGGGTCTTTTCATGTTGGTAATTGCTTCAGCTAAAACGATTCTCTTCAAATGTGCAGCTGTCATTCAGAAGAATAACATGCGCAACCCAACTGAGATTACTCATGTTAATAACATGAGCAGCATCTGCTCTCATGCATATCATTTTCTTGGATTCCTAAGGAGATACTTCTCAACGGGCAACGGTTGTATGTATTTACGGAGTTCCAAAGTGGTTGTAGCGATCCCACCGCGAAACGCAAACAAAGCGGATGCATACAAAAGTTCTGTGTGATACATGCTACGCGGAGGAATACAGAAGGTGGGAAACAGCGAAACACTCTCCGCGTCAGTCTGATCGCAGCAGTCGAACTGTAAACATCTCTCGAATCACTCGTCGCTGTTTTAAGTGCAACATGCTTGTTTTTACCTCACCAAAACAATCCTCCAAAACAAAACTAGAAAGGTTCTTACAAAATTTTTCTTACCATTCCAGTTCCCAGGACCAGTGAAGTGAGATATCCAAAGAGGCGGGATGTAGGCAAATAATTCCAATATTCTTTTTCAAATTACTTTTATTAAGCATATTAATGACGAGATGATACAAAAATTTACAGACAGACATACAGACAGAGAAAGCGCATCTTAGCGCGGCTAACTACTAACAAGGAAGTGCAATTCTTAAACCGAAGTACGGTTGGTTACAGTTAAGAGAGGAAAAGTGTTCACGTGACATACAAATCAAAAAGTTCTTTTTCGGCATCATTTTCGACACTTGTATTATTCGTTTATTTTTAAGTATTTTATAATGTTTTGTAACAGTTGTAAACGTTAATGTTATTTAAGTAGTATGAATTCATTTATATCATTATTATGTATATTTAATTTCGACATTACTACAGGGTTTTTAAGAACCACTAAACCTCCACATCTTAAAGTTAGTTAAAATATCTGAACTATTGTAGTTGCTTAAATTAAAGAGTTAAAATAAAAGAAGTTAAGAAAAACATCCAGGCTTCAGCACAACTAAAGCAGAAGATCGGAAAAACCTATCGGTACAATTAGCAGTCCGTTCCACGATAAAATAAAATTATCCGTTCCAAAAAAATAAACTGAAATAAAATAAGATGGCATAAAGATAAAAAATAAGAAATCACAAAACAGGTTACATCAATTGCAAAGCAAGTCAAGTTACAAAGGAATTTCGATTGCATCAAACGCATCAACTCAAAGTACAAAATAAAAGTAGTACAGGGGGTACCAATAGATGGCGCCATAGGTTCGATTATAGTTAGCAAAAAAATAAGTTTTGTTGGAAAAAAAGTTTTTTTTTTCTTTTTATTTCTATTTTTTAACAATAATAATAATTAAAAAGATGTATAAGTATTTAAACTTAAAGTTATGGCCAGAGCTATTAAAGGATAAGACTATTGAATTAAATATTTAAGGCAATTAAAATAATTAAATGAAAAGTTAACTATTTTTACACTTTTCATGTAATACTTTTCAAGATCCTGCGTCCAAAATATTTTCTACAGTCAGCGTCAGGGTCCAAGCCCTCGCAACACAAATCGAAGGCTCGAGGCCCTTTGGACCTTTTCTCTCCCCCCTCCCCTATCGAATCTGAATTTTCCCTCAAATTTTTCCTTTCTTTGGTGCAAGAGGCTGTAGCTGAAAGCTTCACAACATTCTTCTCCACGGTGTGGGATGGTACCATGGATGCTTGTAGTGGTTCGGAATCCGCTTTAAATTGTAGGTCCCGGTCTGTTTAGCCCAAGGATGGGCAAACATTTTGGGTCGTGGACCAAAAATCGAAGAAAAAAAAGTTTGGCGGGTCAAGATAAATTTTTTCAAAATTTTAAAAATATTTATAATATTAATAACCATTTATTATTACCATAATATTTATAATATTATTAATAAATAATATATATACTTTATTTTTGCAATGTTTTACGAATAACTCAAAACAAGCACTAGCTACGCTATACTTTTAATAATTTCACCACTATTCACAATGATGCTTATGTCCGCAATCTTTCCATATGCAATCAATAATATTAGAACTCGTACCAAAAGAAAAAGCCACTGGCTGGAACTTAAAATGCGTAGTCTGCCACATGTGAGGTCTAATTCACCTATATTGGATTCCCATATGTCTGCTCCCCGAAAAAAGAGGCGCCAATCTACAGCTATCAATAACAAAGAACTTGCGCTTTTAACACTTTACTGATTGAAAAGCTGTCTGTGCTTGCTGTTTCCGTCGGTTTACGTTTTGTAGAACAAAAATAGAGAAAGTAAAAAGATCATCAGTCCTTTGAAAAAAAGGAATACAAATTAATATTTAATCAAAGTAGAAAAGGACATGGATACATAATATATAAATATGCATTTCTTTTAATTTGTCTCGGGCCAGCAAATTAAAATCTGTCCGCGAGCCCGATAGAACCTTCCGTCGGGCCAGAGTTAACTCGCGGGCCGTAGTTGGCCCATCCCTGGTTTAGCCCGAAGTGTGCACAAGATGATCGTAGAGCGACAAACCAATCGCCACGGTGTGGCTGAATGATGGCATTCCTTTGTGCGCTGTAATACTTCGTCGATTTTTATTTTTATTTGGAGCAGATATGACAAAGAAATAATAAAAGCATGAAAAATTAAATGAGCGCAAATTATAAACCTTCACAAATTATTTTTCGTGGTAAAAAAAAAGTACTTAAAAAGAAACTTATATTTTCAGTACTAAAATAAAGCGTAATATCGACTTCCTCTAAAAACCTTGGAAAAATCGAAAGACAAAAATATATGCCTTGGCTTGGATTCGAATCTGGGTTATGGCGCCTACAACGCAATGGACTAACCACTATATAATACTGATGATACTATAATATAATGAGGATACTATATAATACTAACCACTGTATAATCATGATGCAATATAGTATCGCATCATGATTATTTAAATATTTCTTAAAAATATACAAATTACAATTTTCGTATTAATAAAGGAACTATTACTCCCTACTTTTTCTTTACAACATTTCATTTAAATTAAAAAGGAGGATGAAAGTATAATTATATTTCTATAGCTAGTTTTCGTTTAGAATATTTATAGATTTTATCAATAGATGGCGCTACTGCAGAGCATAATTAACTAACTTTTCAGAGTAGGAAGGTGCAAATGAGTTGTCTTGAGGATTTTGCTCAATAACAATTTCGTCTTTTTGATATCCTGAACGCTTTTAATAAATTGCTTAATTCATAAAAGCTTTATTAACAGTAGCTAGATCAGCGGTGGCCAACCCGTAGCCCGCCTTGAACATTTTTCTGGCCCGTGAGATTTATCACACCTTTACTAAATACAGTAGAACCTCGATAAGTCGAAAACCTCCACAACTCAAAAAAAATTTTTGTTCCCTTCCTTTCAAGCCCCAAAATCCTCAACCCTCTATATGTCGAAATAATTAGCCAATCCCCACTAGCCATTTTGGTATATATTTTCCCTCCGTAACTCGAAAAAAAAAATGGACCTCTGTATCTCGAACATTAGCAATGTTTGATTTTATAATCTTTACAACTCGATCATTTGAAACTAATTACCTCTATAGCTCGAAGAAAAATAAGTTACAGACTTTAAGGATTTGCCGACAATGCACGTCATTGTTTCTTAGAAAACAATGTATGAGTATATAGTAAATAGAATAACCAATTCTATGGAATAGCAACTCGGAAGAAAAAGAATTTTCTGCTCTTTATAGATTAGATAATGCTATAGATAGAGAACGATCGAATTGTCTAAAGCAAAATAATAATAATAATAACTGACTTTTTTAATACATAAAATTTTTAATTTTAAGGTTGTTTCGGAATTATTTTGATTTTTTATTGTAATACATAATATAACTTTTAAGTTGCAAATAAACCTGTTTATTACCTCTGTAATTTGAATTTTTATTTATTTTACCTCTCTAACTCAAAATAAGTCAGAAAGAATCTAAACCTCTACAAGTGGAATATTTCCTTACAAAATTCGCGTAACTCGAAATCCTCCATAAGTCGAAAACTCTATAACTCGAATTATTTGGCGTCTCCCTTGAAATTCGCCTCACAGAGTTTCTATTGTACATGTATTCTATAAAGGCCAAACTATTGAAAACCAATGTGTTAAAAAAATACTTTATGTGTGCATCCATATATGCAAAAATCAACTATTGAAATGATGAGAAAAAATGAACTCTGATTTTAAAATAATATTCTTGCGAATATAGGACAGATTTTGCCTGTTGTATTTATGAGTTCGCAGAATAATTAAATTATATTCTGCGACCTCATGATTCGCGTGTATCTTGGAACATCTAATATAACAGGTTCTATGTTTCCCTTCAAGTGACCTTAGTGACCATCCCTAGATAACACACAGTTGATAGCAGGGCAAACCAGACTTAGTTGAAGTTGTGGGCAGCGAAGCTTAGTTGAAGCGTTTTTGGTTCAACTTACACCTGCGAACCTTTTTTTTTTTTTTTCTAAAATGAAATTTACCCAACACAAAACACGCTCAAACATAACGGTCGCTAACATGCAACGCCCATTACGATGTGCAAATACCCAAATTGAGATCGATTTCGAATAGCTGAGTAAAAGAGTGGAGAAACACATATCGCACTAGTCAAATAAATACTTTTGAATGATTTCATTTTTTTTATTTCATTTATATTTATATATATGTCTTTACAATGTGCGTTTAGTATATTATTATTATATCGTCTATGTTTTCATGTAAGAATAATAGTAAACACAATAATAATAACTCATTCTGTTTCACTTTTTCACCCCAAAAAATGTATAGGGGTCTAAATCTGATATGGGGATACATGATTTTATAGGCGGCCCGCGGAGTTAGGATGCCTTTCCAAAGTAGCCCGTAAGATCATTTGTGTTGACCACCCCTGCTCTAATGATACTGTAACCAAATGTTCATTTAGCCCAAAAAGAAAAACAGGCGACCCTTTGATAGTGATACCGTAGAATATTCTTAGAAGTAACGTAGGATAATCAAAAATGCGTCTATCCACATCGACTCTCGAAATGACGATGTAAATCCCGTCTTAAACTAATCCAATCTAATCTATATTTAGCGATAAACAACTGATTTGCAAACTATCAATGGATAAATAGTTAATCAACGGAATTTTACCAAGTCGTTTATTTAAAGAAACACTCAATAAAAATTTTGTGATTTCATTGGCATTGATTCTTTAGTGGTACTGCAGCCACGTGCCCATTTTATCCAAACAAACAGGCGACCCTTTGCTTCTTTATTGGATTTGGCTCATTTTTAAGATCCATGTAGGGGATTGCTTTTTATTTTCGGGCTAATGCGCATAAATCCAATCACGTTGTATTTTTAAAGCACTGATTTGCACAACTAGATTTTTTTATGAGGGATTGCCGAATTAATGGAAAATCCAACTCGAATAAATTTATTCTAATAAATCTATCTATCTGCAAAATATTTTTTGCATGCTCATCATACTTATGCCTTATTATTTTTTTCTCTAATGCAGCTGACAAATACTTAGACAGTTAATCTTTATGCCATAAGCAGAGGCTGCACCGGCGTTACTCACTTAGCACTACCCAGGGAGCACGTGTAGCTTGAAAATAGGCTACGGACGCGAGTAACACTACCCCCCATACTTATGCTTTATGATTCCCTGAATCTCACGGTATGTCCCATGACGATCCTGTATTATCAGTTTGCGTTTTCTGGCGCAAAAAAAAACGATTTCGGACGACTTATTTCTTCCGCGAGCGAACGACGGCCACGATTCAATTCACTGAATCAGTGATATGCAGTGGTGATAGAATCAGTGATATCAGAGAGTGCTTCATCGCCAAAAGTCGAAATCAGTTCATCGATGCATGTTGTTCAGATAATCAACATAGAAACTCGTAGTAAATCATCGCACGAAAATGTTCACGAGTTCATTCCAGTTTTTCAATGACATAAAAGTTTCATGTTACTGTAAACAACAAAAATGGCGTCCACAGAGCGAAGCATGAGTGCAAATATGCCAAAATTTACGATGGATATGTCAGATGGTACCAAGTAACATTATAGTGGAAGCCAATTCCTCCTACAATTCTGTGCCAATCAGTTGTGCTTGCAGAATAGTTTAATATTACATCAGAATATTTCCCATTGCTACTCCCTCTAACAGCAAATAACTTATTGTTCTAATGCAGCTGGCAATACAAAGACAGCTAATCTTTATGCCATAAGCAACAGCTACACCGCTGTTACTCATTGAGCCCTACCCGGGGGGGAGCTTGAAGATAGACTACGGACGCGAGTAATACTACCCCCACAACGCTCTACGATCCTATTAGGACCAGGATCTACGGTTTAAAGTGGATTCCGAACCATTACAAATATCCATGACACAGCCGGGATTCGGACCCAATACCTGTGGTACCGAGTGTCAGAGCGGTAGCCACTCGACCATCAGGTACCGCACAGCAAATAACTTTGTTTATATTGCATGATATTGTAGAGTTGAGGGATTTGTGACACGCCCTCAAAATAAGTGATAAAGGGTATCTAACATTTTGTCGACTTTCAATTGAATTTGTCATTATGAAATAAAAAGGGTCTTGGGTAATATTAAATATAATACTATAATTGGGTAAAATATATTAATGTAATGAGCAGGTTGGACAACCAAATTGTAACTGGGTGTGGTTGGGTTGAGATACTTGAGTCACAGCTTTATTGGTACGCGCGCAAACACTACACAATTAGATAGAGACATACACTATTTAACACATTTAAAGACAGATAATTATAGATTCGTGGAAGAACTCCACTTCTAAAAGGAAAACCGGAAACTCGGCTACACACAGGACGCGCGAGATATACTTCCACTCCGGGTGAAAGTCTGTAGGCCAATAGACCATTTCTCCTGAGCTCCATAGGAACGCACTTGCCAGTGGGTAGAGCATAGTTACACTAACTATTTAAAAAATGATAATTATTAAAAAAACTATTAATGATAACTATTGAAAAAACTTTTAAAGCACAGAGAATCATCGATGTCCACTGGAACAAATAAATAAAAAAAAAATGTTGTAGCATTTCCTTTCAACTCAAATTTTTTTTTTTTTTTAGAAATAGGACAGATCAGAAACGGTTTTTTTTAGCCAAAAAATAAAGTAAACTTTTACGAAAATAGAAGTATGTAAAAAGGTATTTAAATAAAACTCAAACTTCTTAAGTTTTTACTGTTTTATAAATAGTTAAAATTTCAACAACAAAATAGATACAAGTACAGGGTGATTACAATTAAAGTCCCACTTTCAAAATGCTGTAAAAAAAGAAACACTCGCCATAATGAGTTCAAATTTTAAATGAAGATACTTGAAAAAGGAGGAAACAGTATGGCATCAAAAAAAAGTTCCACCGACTTTTCCCATCCAATTTGGTATAGCCTTGCCGTGGTGGATGGGCTTTCCACTCACATTGTCACAATTGTTGAATGACTTGGAAGTCATTTTCGTCAAAAATCAAGCCCATTGAACACTACAGTTGGTTTAATGTGCCACTCATGCAAAATACGTTATTATTTCCATTCAAAATATCAATGGCAGCCGAATACCCTTTGTTTATGCATCTTACAGCGCCATCTATTAATGTACTTTGGAACTTTTTTTGATGTCGTACCGTTTTCCCCTTCTTCAAGTATCTTCATTTAAAATTTGAACTCATTTTGCCTAGTGTGTCTTTTTTAAAGCATTTTGAAAGTGGGACTTTAATTATAATTCCCCTGTAGATAAAAATTAAAGGAAGTTTAAAAAATTTCAGTTTGAGCCACATATATTAGAACTCTGATAGGTAAGATTTAATAAATCAATTTAGCAGTCCGAGCATCAAAGAAAATTTTCCTTACTAAAATGAAATTATTCATTTTAATGTGCTATTTAATTAAACACATACAGCCTGAGTAAAAACTTTAAGGCCAGTAAAAATTTTTGAGAAAATGTAAAATGAAATAAAAGGGATTCAAATAATAATTATTATTAAAGTTCATTGATAAGAAATAAATGCTATAAACATAATTTGTAAATACATAATTATGAGAAACATGTGGTTATTTACAAAGTTTGTATTTCTGCCTGAGTAAAAACTTTAAGGCTACCAGTCATTTTTTAAAAATAAATATACTACTAACTTGTGACAACGCTGCAATTTTCATATTTGTCATACGTTTCTTCGAAGTATTGGTGATCTTTGTGAAGATGGCGAAGGGTAAGAAGTTAACTGATCGTGAAAGAGGACAAATCGAAGCTTTGTCTTCAACAGGAATGAGTAGTCGTGCTATTGCGATAAAGATAGGAAGATCAAAGACTGTAGTCAACAATTTTTTAAAATTGAAAGACAATTATGGTAAAAAGAATACTGGGGGAAGACCTAAAGCTTTGTCCTCGCGTGATGAAAGAAGAGTTTGCCAACTTGCATCTACTGGAAAGTACTCAACCAGGAAACTGATTCCGACAACAGGTTTAAAAGTTTGTCAAAATACGATTTATAACACAATTAGAAGGTCTGGAAGGTACACTTATACAGCAAAATTGACTAAGCCTCAGTTACTGTAGAGACACAAAATAGAGCGTTTGAACTTTGGCCAGAAAGTCATGACCTGGGACAACCAATGGATAGAAATTATTTTTTCTGACGAAAAAAAAAATGGAATTTGGATGGACCAGATGGCTGGAATTTCTACTGCCATGATATAAGAAATGAAAAAGAAATATTCTAAAAGCGCCAATTAGGTGGAGGGTCTGTCATGACTTGGGGCTGTTTTTCTTACTATGGTGTGGGCTCAATTGCATTCGTTTCGGGTAGAATGAATTTCACAAGGATACCAAAATGTCCTAACAAATCATCTTTTGCCAAATGCTGAATGTCTTGCTGGAGAAAATTGGAAATATCTGCAAGACAATGCACCGATCCATTCGAGTAACAGCACAAAAAATTGGTTCCAAGTCAACAATGTTGAAACTGTGAAATGGCCAGCTAGATCACCTGACCTCAACCCAATCGAGAACCTTTGGGCTGACTTAGCTAGAAGATTTTATGCAAATGGGAGACATTTTACATCAACAACAGAGCTGAAATCTACTATCGAAGATGAATGGTATAAAACCGAACCCACCCTTTGTCAAAAACTCGTTTCATCCATGAAAACAAGAATATTTGAAGTAATTCGAAGTAATGGCTCCTACACAACCTTCTAAGAATTTGTAATTTTTTTCTTATATGTTATTTTCTATGTTGGCCTTAAAGTTTTTACTCAGGCTCAAATATTCATCTGTGTGTTCTGTAATATTTTCTAATAATAAAATATTTGCAAATTAATTTTTCTACTTTTTTAACTTTTATTTAAGCTCAATAATTATCAATCAAATGGTATTTTAATTCCTCAGTTTAAATGCTTCCATTTTCTCAAAAATGTCTACTGGCCTTAAAGTTTTTACTCAGACTGTACATGCATTTGCAAAATTACATGCAAAATGCACATAATTTCCACATGAATTTTATTACGTTTAACATGCCTTTGTAAGTGAAAAAATTGAAGAGATTTAAATGAAATTCACTTTGCGAACACCTAAAACGCCAAGTTTTCTGTACTTAAAGTAAAACATGTTCTGCAATTATACAGTACACTATACTTGTACAAATGTGTTCAGTACCTCGTGTTCTATACTTAAAGTTCTGTTTCAAAAATTGACTTATGAAATTTTAGTAATCGCTTACGAGATTAAAAAAATATTCGTTATTTTTGGTACAGTACGTAGTATAGTTTTCAGTTCGTGTACTGTACACGTACTATGTTACAATACTTTATTTTGTTCTGTACTGTATTTTGAATTACTACTGTGTCCAAAAAATAAAACCAATTTTCAATTTAAAATTTCCGGGGCTTATGGAATTCGAATTTCTTTTCTTTTTTAGGTTACTGGCAGTGTCCTTGACATCTGTGTGTAATTTCACGTCAAAATATTCATTAGTGTTTGAGTTACGTTTGGCTTTGTGAGATGCTAAAACTGATTCCGGCGATTTTTGAAATGTCTGAAATTAATGAGCAAAGAACTTGCATTCAATTTTGTTTGCGGAAACGTATAGAATGTTGCAGAAGGCATTCGGTGAGCATTCCTACATCGAAAATAAATGTTTAGAAGTGGTATAAACAGTTCAAAGAAGGCAGTGAACGCGTTGAAGACGAAGAGCCCTCTGGTCGACTTTCAACCTCAACCGACGAAGCTCACGTCCAAAAAATGAAAGATTGGGTGTTTGCAAACCGTCGATTTACAATGAGAGATCTTGTTTGATGTTAGAATTTCAAAAGCATCGGTCCATTCCATTTTGGGCCTCAAACGCGTCCTATCTCGATGGGTACCGAAAACACTGAATGCACTGATTCTTCGTGACTTTTTCGCCAAAAATGAAACTCATATCGTTCCACAACCCCCGTATTCACACCATGCGACTTCTGGCTATTCCCTAAACTCAGAAGACCACTCCGGGGACACAGTTTTGAGTCGATTGAAGGGATTCAACGTGAATCGCCGAGCGCTTTGAAGGCCATTCCTGCCGATGACTTTTTAGCCCGCATTGAGGATTGGAAAAAAAGTTGGCATAAGTGCATTGTGCCCGGAGGGGATTACTTTGAAGGCGATGAAATAAATTTAGAAGAATAAATAAAGAGTTTTAGAAAAAAAAAATAATAATAATTGGTCTTACTTTTTGGGCACAGTAGTAAGCTCTTAAATTTTAGAACAAAAATTTTAAATTTATTAATTAATATAATGATTAATTAATGTCCAATTCGCAATAACATCAAATTTTAAACTTCCTTAAATCGTTGAGATTTTTAGTTGCAATAATTTTTATTATTTTTTTAATCTAATTACTTAAATATAATGAAATTGAAACTGCTATTTTATTTAAATACAAAAATAGCTTTGCAGTTTTTATTTTTTATTTTATTACGTAATTTTAATTCGTTCTTACGAGACTGATATAAATTCGCAATTCTAGAAAATTCTGATATTTTCCCAGAATATTATTCTCATTTCATTTCAGAAAGTTCTAAATTCTACGAATTTATTGAACTGTTCTTAGTACTTCGAAACGATAACACATTGCCGCATTTTTTGGATTTTTTCCGAGTGAAATCAAAATAGAATTCTGAAAATCAAAACAGAATTCTATTTCACAATGACACTTTCTATAGGATCACATCGAATAATTATGACAGTGAACAATTATTATAGTGATATTCTATTTCCACGAAAGCAAAAGATTAGCAAACGATAGAGGAATAGCATTTTTTTTTTTTTTAATAATTAATAATTTTTTTAAAAAGTCGTTAGCAAAGAACTGAAATGAATTACATAATTAAAATTTACTATATGTTTCTCTATCAAATGAAAAATAAAATTTTGTGACTCTAATGAATTATTATTATTATTATTTCCATTATACTGCTTATACTCCAAGTTTTGAACCGATGCTTTTTTTTTTATAGAGATAACCATGCTTTCTCCTACACACTGGCGCGGCTTGGTGGACAAATGGCCAGCACTCTGGCCTTTGGTATCCCAGGCTTCAGGTTCGAATCCTTGCGGTGGCATAGATGTTTGTGAGTGGTTCGAAATCCACATTAAACTGTAGGTCCCGGTCTGTTTAGCCTAAATTGTGCACAAGATGACCGTAGAGCGACAAATCGAACCAAACCTACACACTGGCACTGTGCGTTTAGGAGAAATGGTCATTCGGCCTCGAGACTCTCACCCGAGAGGATGAATCTCGAGCTCTCTCTCTCCCACTAAAGGCTCGTTCCCACCGAGGCGTTTAAGCGTGAAGCGCTGACCAATCACTAGCCTCACCGTGTACGCCTGAAACCGGTTTGAAATCCGCCGCTTCGAGTTGATCCACTTTCAACTCGAAGCGGAACTTCACTAGGCGTAAGGCTATTTCTGACATTTCGCTGTGAAGGGGTCGAAAAAATTTTCTTACCTGCCGCATGTCGCGTCGCCGCCTCTCGCCTCGGTGGGAACGAGCCTCAAGAAACGTTCAGTTTCTTTCATCGCGAGAGGAAATATATTTAACGCATCCCGGATATCAGTTGGCCTATAGACTCTCACCCAGAGAGGAAGTAGGCTTCGCGCAGGGTGCTCAAAATAGAGTTTCGCGTTTTCGGCTTAGAAATGGAGTCCTTCAACGAATCTCTAGTTATATTATTTAAATATGATAAATATTGCATGCTTCTAAATATATATCTGTGGTGTTTGTGCGTGTGTCAATAAACTTGTGAGTTCACCAACCTATGCCTCAAGTATCTCAACCCAGTTACACTCTGCTTCCCCAAAGAGTCAATATTTTCATGCAAATTTCATCGCGTAAAAAGAGATTTAGATATATACAGGGTGATTATAAATAAAGTCCCACTTTCAAAGTACTGTAGAAAAAGAACCACTCGTCGCAATCAGTTCAAATTTGAACTGAAGATACTTGAAGAGGGAATCGGTACGGCATCAAAAAAAGTTCCAAATATGTATTAATAGCTGGCGCTGTAAGTGGCATAAAGAAAGTGAATTCGGCTGACAGTGATAGTTTGAATCGAAATGACAACGTATTTGGCATGAGTTGCACAGTAAACCAACTGTAGTGCTTGAATATTACGGTTTTTTTGACGGAAAAAATGACTTCCAAGTCATTCAACAGTTGTGACACTGTTAGTCGAAAGCCCATCCACCACGGCAACGTCATACCAAATAGAATGGGAAAAATTGGTGGGTTTTTTTTTTTTTTTTTTTTTGATACTATACCGTTTCCCCCTTCTTCAATTATCTTCAGTTCAAATTTGAACTCATTGTGACGACTGGTACTTTTTTCACAGCATTTTGAAAGTGGGACTTTAATTATAATCACCCTGTATATGAAAACAAAAATGTGTAAATGATATGATTTTTAAACAAAAATGTTAAAATAAATAGTTATATACGAAAAGTAAATTTTTAACGGATTTTTTTTTTTTTTTTTTTGTAAGGGAAAAAAATTTAAAAATTTTTTTTTTTATTTTTTAAAAATTTTAAAATTTAAACCTTTTTTTTTTTTTTAAATCTCGTAAATGATTACTAAAATTTCACAAGTTAATTTCGCTGTTGCCGAAATTATTAATTAATAGTTTAAAAAAACTAAAAAACACGCTTTTAGAGTTAATCAAACTAAAAAGTAAAAAATAATTGTTAACATAAGAATAAAATGACTGACAATAAAATGAATGTCACTGCTCTCAAAGCGTGGGGTGCTCGATATCAATCGTTATAATTTTTCACTCGTTTCATTCCGAAATGCAGAGCTAGTTTTAAAATGTCATACAAAGCCCGATCACGCTTTTAGAACAGTGACGTTCATTTTCTCGTCAGTCATTTTACTCTTATGATAACAATTATTTTTTACTTTTAAGTTTAATTAACTCTAAAAGCGTGTTTTTTAGTTTTTTTAAACTATTCATTTATTTTTTACTTTTTAGTTTGATTAACTCTAAAAGCGTGTTTTTTAGTGTTTTTAAACTATAATATTTAAATGAGGTCCCGGTACGGAGGAGTGGAACTATAGTTCTTAGAATAATGTAATTGTGAGTAAAACAAAGGCTAAATGCGAATAGTCCGTTGTGCCGGTGTCCCACGTAGGATTGAATGTATTTACTGAATACTTTCCTTCTACATGGGTTAAATTGCTCTTCATAAGTTAAAATAAAATCTCTAATCCTGGCGATCCTAATCATGATGAGATAATAAACTTATCACAATATTTTAGTGTCTTCTGTCCTTGATAAGTCTACAACGCTTAAATTAAATCTGATCTCTTAAAGTAGGGCAAAATCGAGCCCAAAGAGTCAGTTACAAACAAGCATACAGGTGAAACTAATATAAAAGCGTATTAAAAAGAATCAACTGTTTTCTTTCTGAAAGATGCCTGTGAATGTTTCTTTGCAGCTTAAATAGTGTATATGAGGAGAAACAGATCTCCAGGGGAAAAAGTCAGTTACAAACATACATACATACATACAAGTGAAACTAATAAAAGCGTATTAAAAAACAAAAATCTTTCGCGGATTAACAAAGTCGCTGACGAAACATTTTATTTATGCAATATCTTTACTTTTGCAAAAGCATTTTAAAAAGTTGTATACTGCGTTTTTAAGCGTTTGTGGCAAAAGTATACTTAGGCGTATTTTACATAATCGCCAAATATGACTCATTCCAGATTTTAGAAAACGCTTTGCTAGTACGAAGATAGAGAATATTTCAAATAACTACTTAATTTGTGAAGATAAAAAAAAACAGTCACATTTTGTAATCTATAAAAATCGTAATACTTACATAGGATACAATTATGGGACGGAAAGTATTAAGAAATAAAACATTAAAACAAGTAATATAAAAAAAAAAAATTTAAAAGCAATTCCTACTTGTTATTTTCACTCTATTGCAGAAAGTCCTTTCTAAATAATTTTCATTCGGTTTTTTTTTAAGTTAGAAAAAATTCTCTCTCTCTCTCTCTCTCTCTCCCACACACACACTTTCCATCTCTCTCACTCTTTTATTCGCATGTTTCATTTTCCGTTTTGTTCCCTCCTTCACTCAGACTGCAACCCACAATGAAAAAAGAATCTGAAAAAATAAAAATTTCCAGCGATCAACACTCTTCGCCACTGACAGTGTTTATTCCTAGATCTATATCCTGCTCAATATCTTATAGAAGAGAAATTTTTTTCTTCCCTATAAAACTAAAATTAATTAATCAAATTTAATGAATTAATTAATATTTGAAAAAAACTGCATTCACATTCAGTGTCATCCACCACAAGTTTAAAAAAAAATAATTGTATTTGAACTCGAGTGGATGGATGAACAAGTGTTTCATGAACGATTGAAAATGTTAACAAGATATAGATGGGGAGAGTGTGAACTCATAGTAGGAATTGAATAATGTTTTGTAATGAAAATAAAAAATTCATTTTATTGTTGGAGGGAGGGGGGGGGGGGGGTGAAAATGGGTATAATTTAAATTAAAAATTAAAAAAAAATTTTTTTAAAGCGGTTTTTTTTTTTTTTTTCTTCTTCTAATGCAGCAGGCATGACAGTTGTCTTTTATGCCATAAGCAAGGGCTGCACCAACGTAACTCATTGAGCACTACCCAAGGGATGCATGTAGCTTGAAGATAGGCTACGGACGCGGAGTAGCACTATTCCCGCAACGCTCTACGATCCTGTTAGACTGGGACCCACGGTTTAAAGTGGATTCCGAACCACTACAAACATCCATGACATCACCGGGACTCCAACCCAAATCCTGTGGTACCGAGCGCCAGAGCGCTTACCACTCGGCCATCAGGCCCCTTTTAACCCTTTGCACTCGAATTTTTTTTCATTCGTATTACCAGCCACTCGAAGCGATTTTAGTGAAAAGATCCTATTCACATGCAAGATTGATATTCGCATTAAAAGAAACGCAATATTTATAGTGTTATTTGCATTGTCTCCGTAGCGGAGCCCTCGAGCTTGAAGACAAATTTTGAATGGCTCCGCTCCAGGGCCCTCGAGCGCAAAGGGTTAAGGCAGTAGTTAATTGGTAAAATCCATTGATAAATTCGGCTGATATAAAGATATTCTATTTTGAAAAAGATATTCTCGCAAAAAAATAAAGTAAAATAAATAATAAGTTAAAATTAATATTTTCATTTTAACTCTTAATAGTTTGAAAACTGATTTCCTGTATTTTAAAATGGTAAAACCATTAAATATGTTTGTGCATGAATGTACCCGATGCAAAAACTTCAAAACGCCCAATTTTTGATACCGTAAAAATGGCACGAAAGAAGCTCTCGCAAAATATTTTTTTTTTTTTCCGACGAGTTAAAATACATATTTTTATATCAAATTCCCATTATACGAAAACTGAATATTTTTACTTTTAAATGGATGGAGAATAAACAAGAATCAACCAAAAAATTGCTCAAATTGTACAAAGTACAAGATATCGCAGTTTTAAAAAAAAAACGCAATTTTTTTTTCGAAAAATAATATTTTAATAATTAAATAAAATACATATAATCCTTATTCTAAGCATATATATTTCGACCACGGATAACGTAGAATGATATGTATCCGGTTTAACGGTGGAAACGGACGAATCGATTACTTGTAAGGGGTGCTAGGCAGAGGCGGAGCAAAGCTGCTTTGAAAGGGAAAAAAAAACTATAATAGCGTGAAATTTTTTCTCATCAATCTTTTCTTTTAATATCGTGCCATTTGAAATTTCAATGATTAAATACTTAAATTTTCTTTATTGCAATTAAAATCCCTCCTAAATAGAACTTCCATCCCTATGACGCTGCGCTTTTTGTATCCGTCTGATTTGGCAACTTGCCAATTTTCCACGCCATTGGTAGTCGGATTATATTTTTAAGACAATTTTTTAATTCCATTCGATAGACAAATAGAAATTCCATTTTTTTCCCCCATATAATGACCGAAGTAAACGATCTTTAACAGAAGGTAAGTATCAATATTTTTTTGTTCTTTTTAACTTGTAACGCATCCATATAACTGCATCACCATCTCATATAGACGTCAGTCACCTCCGAGAACCGCCAAAACTGTTTTTCCCATTAGCATCAAACCATCTCATCATTCACCATCATAAGTGACACAACAGCCACATGGTGGACCAAGGCCATATGCCTACTGCCAGATTCCGAAACATGAGATGTTTTTCTTTTTATGGGGTAAGGTTATCAGCCCTACGCCCAAAGCTCTACAGTCATATTAGACCGGGACCTACGGTTTAAAGTGGATACCGAACCGCTACAAACATCCGTGGCACCGCCTAGACTCGAACCCGAAACCTGTGGCACCCAGCCCCAGAACATTAGACACTCGGCCATTCATTTCCCGTAGTCCGTAGATAATTTTTAAACATTTCACTTTATTTTCCGTGGCAGAATCTGTAGCAGTTGGCATCTGTTCAAAAGAGAAAAGCATGAAAAAATTACATTTTTGAAACAAATAACATTCAACTGATATCATAATCGATGAAATAGAGCACTTGCAACTAAAAAACGTTTGTAATTGATGCCACAATGATCATACAAAAACAAACATTATCTAGTTTTTATCTTCTGAAGACACATTTCAAATAAAAAGGGAATTTCCCTTCTTAAAAATATTTTTTTATGCACAAATTAATGAAAATTTTAATATTATAAAAATATACTACTAAACAAAATAAATATAATACATAAAAATATACTAAAAAGTGATATAAATTAGAGATTTCTTGAATAATCTCTTCACTAACTTATCTTTAAGCATACTAATAACTAATAACATGGCATTACTTGTTGCCTAAAAAAAAAATTAGGTAGGACATTTTAGTAGTACAAAAATTTAGTAGTAAATTTTTTTTTTTTTTAAATCTCGATCCATTATAAATGAATTTTTTTCAATTAGCAGAATAGAAGATACTATGAAGATTAAAAACGAGTTAATGAAGCGAGATTTTTTTATTGGTGTTAATAATAATGAATGTTATCAAGCAGCATTTATTAATTATAATATTCCTATCAATATATCAAACGTAAGAGATAAAACAGATTAACCTAAATCACTCTTACTTTACTAACCATGCCGTCGTTTTTCAGAAATATATATATACACTGACATTTCATTCCAATATATATATATATATATATATATATATATATGGACAGAAACACAAGTTTATTCATTTCAGCTGAAAATATACTGAATTATCTACCTGAAATGAAATTTATAAGAATAAAGCTGGTTTTCAATTCTACAGGAGAGAGGAAAAAAATGGAAACAATTTATTTTCAAAAAACTAGATGTGTTGCTATCAAATAATTAAGAATTTCAGACATACAGAACAATAAGACAAATTATATTAATATTTCTGAAGTTTAAATTTTATACATTAGTGCCTACATGATACACTTTAAAAGTATTTCAATTTTTCATCAAATCTTGTCCCTTAACAGAATAGAATATAAATGGTGTTAAAAAAAAATTAATTGCATTTATTAAATTATCAATTTAAATTTGCAATTTCAATTTAAGAATTAATATATAAAAGATAGCCATTCAACCTAAATTTTGGATAATCTAATATAAGGACTTGAATTAAAATTTTATACATTAGTCCTACATCATACACATCAAAGCATTTCAATTTTTGTGAACAATTTTTGTCTATTAACAGAATAAAAAAATGGGAGAAAAATTAATGAGAAACTACGTGTTAATAAATGGGAAAAAATTAGTTAATTAAAAATTTTAAATAATCAATTTAAAATGTACAATATTTAAGAATTGATATAGAAAATAATCATTCAGACCAAAAACCTCTCGCAACAAACTTTAATAAAAATTCATAATAGTTAAAATTATTATAAGAATCCTTTAATTAAAAAAGTTCAATATCTATTGTTACCTATTTCTACTTAAATTAACTTTTACTTAAAGTAAAAAAAATTCAGGCAAATATTAAATTTTGGATAATAAAGTACAATGAAATCATGTACATTTTTGTGAATTTAAGATCATAATAGTTATTAATAATATGCCAACCAACATAAATGAGAAATAATTAATTATTCTCTTTCTTTCATATCTATTGTTAACATCTTTTGATGAAAAATATTTAATCATAAATAAACAATGATTTAGCTAAATATTTTTAAAACAGTAGATAAATTTTAGACAATACAAATTGGAAGATACCGGTTATTTAAAAAGTATAAACTATAAAATTATTTTAAATTTAAAACTTAAATAATAATTATCAGATTCCATCCTCAACTGACATTTCGGTACTATCTCGTGTAATTTTCAGAACATTTTTATGCTTCTCTGCAGTGGGGAGGGAACATAAGTTACAATATCTTCCATCGTAATGACCATTAACCTTATTAAAAAGGTGCTACATACACACAACTGTAACTGTAATTTATCATATCATATAATTAATAATCATAATTAATAATAAATAAACATCAATCAATTTCATTTTAGAAAAAAATGCATCCAGGGATAGTCACTGCATCACCGAAGTCACTTAAAGTGAAACATAGAACCTGCTATATTAGATGTTCCAAAATATGCATGCATCACGAGTTTGCAGAATATAATTTCATTATGCTGCGAATTCATAACAGTAAACTCATCAATAAAACAGGCAATAACTGTCTTATATTAGCAAGAATATTATTTTACAATCAAAGTTAATTTTTTCTCATAATTTCAACAGTTCATTTTGGAATATATGGAGGCACACATAATCTATTTTTTTCATCCACTGGTGTTCACTACTTTGGCCATTCTAAAATAAATATATTTTGTAGAAGTGTGATAAATCTCATGGGCCGGAAAAATGTTCAATGCGGGCCACATGCAGTCCACAGGTTGGCCACCCCTAATTTAGAGTAAGTAAACTATTACTAAACCTATTCATTTAAATCCCTTCTTCTTTACTTAAAGAGCATACAGATTATCAGTTCTTTTTTATAACAATAAACATAATTAGTTGCAATATATTTATCTGTACATGTATGAAATTGAAAGTTACTATATTAATAAATAAATTGCATATATTTTTCATGAAATCAAAGCAAGTTTTTCAATTACATAAAGTTGAATAAGTACTAGACAAAAATCTCCCTTCCAAATGATTTATTTTATTATTTATAATATTAAAAATTAAGTCTAAACACCTGTAAGAAATAATGTCTCTTGGAATAACATAACATAAAAACAACTCTTATGATATAATATACTTTTAGATACACAGAAAATGTTCTAAATTGATAGTTCTTGATCACTCGATATCAAATCAATACCAAAAAAATAATTGAATAATCAGCAATTCAAAATTTCATGAAATGATATATTTCTTATCTTTATGGTTGGCGTTATAAGCAACTTTATCTTTTAATTTTGCTGCATTTTGAAATTTTGCATTACTTATAATTCTCGAGACTTATAAAAAAACTATTTTTAATTATAAAAAAAGTTTCTCAAAAACTAATATTGAAATCTTTAAAAAATTGTATACAATACTTTCTAGAAAAATTTATCATAACCCTAAATTTATATTTAAAAAAAAAAAACACTTATAGAATTAGCAAAGCAATTGTTTCAAGATGTTTTCCAGAAATTCTTAAATTTTTAGCATGTGGAAATGAAATTATTTTATTATTATTACAGGTTGGCGACAGAAAGTGCCGAAAGTATTTTCCAGACTAAACTGGCAACATTTCCCTGACATGGCTACTAATGGTTTCCAGCCTTTTTCCTAACTCAGAATCACTGTATATATACAATATACATTATTAAAAACATTTTTATAAGTTAATATTAAAAAAAATATTTTTATAAAATTCAATTTTAAAAAAAAATAGAATGAACATGCTAAAAAAATCTATTAAAATCATATATTACAAAACTTTGAACATTAAAACCCAACTGGTGCATTTAACAAAAACCCATAATGACTATAATATGTAAAATTTATCAAAATGATATATTATTTCATGTTACACAAAAACATGAAATAATATATATACAATCGATGATGCTTAAATGCAAGGAATGCTTTCAAAAACAAAATCTTGATAACTACTTGATCTAAATTTGAAGACAATAATACTAGTGAATCTATAGAATTTTCAAAAATTTTTATTGATCAGATGATTAAGACTGTTGTAATATTAGATAACTTCAATAGATTTTATCAAAATTTAATAATTATTTCTTAATCTCTCATTACCCCCAAACCAGTTGTCAATCTCTCCTCAATGGTAGATTGTATGTTTGCCATAAAAGACGGGCTTGTGTCTCATGTAAATTTGAACTATTTATCATCCTTTAGCACCAAAAACAGTACTTGCCAACAAGGTTAACTACAGATTTATATAAGGCTGCTATTTGGCTACTTTTAGAGGTTGCTGGCTAATAAAAAAATAATGAAACTTTAGTCAGTCTTTTTTGATTAATTTCCTCTGTATATATATATTATTCATAAAAATATATAAACATCACAATTAAGTAGTTTTCAGTTTTCTGATGTATCAGAATGGCATCATTGCATTCTTCTGGTTTTTTTTGTCTAGAACAGGGGTCTCTAAACTACGACCCGCGGGCCAGATCTGGCCCGCCGGAAGATTCTATCCGGCCCGCAGACAGAATTTTAATTTGCCGGTCCGAGGCAAATTAAAAGAAATATATATTTATACATTATATATCCATCTCCTTTTCTACTTTGATTAAATATTTTTTTTCTTCCTTTTTTCAAAGGACTGATGATCTTTTTACTTTCTCTATTTTTGTTCTACAAAACCTAAATCGACGGAAATAGCAAGAACAGACTGCTTTTAATCGGAAAGGATTTTCAAGTTGAATTAATTGAGTTACATTCTAACAATCATCTCTAGCAGTTGTTTCTAAATATGCCAAAGTTAGAGTTTTATAAATCAATATCGAAAGTAGGTTTCCCAAATTCAATATCTCACGGCCAGAAAATCAGTGCTGTGTTTGCTTCACCTCATATATGTGAACAAGTGTTTTCAACTATGAATCTTGGAAAGAATTATTTCAGAAGTAGAATGACAGATGAGCATTTGTGATTCCTTATAGTGAGGTTCTCACTTCGATTCTCACTATAAGGAACTTTTAAAAATGAAATCTCGATTTCATTCATCTCATTAACATATTTAAATTGTAATACTTGTATATTGTTTTTAAAATTTTAGCAAAATTTTTCTTGGCCCGCCAACCTTTTTTTTCTTCAATTTTTGGCCCACGACCGAAAAAGTTTGGAGATCACTGGTCTAGAAGATTAACTTATTCTGCATTAATCAAAAAAATATATATATTAAAAAGAAAACAAAGATTATGCTGTAACATTTTTGCTTATTTATCACGATGAATACCTTAGATTGCACATTTTTTTCAACAACTATTGTTAAATTAGTAATATTTTATAATCAACCAGTGAAGATATTCTTTTTCTAATAGCTATGCAGATTCTCTTTATATACACCAAAAACAATTCTTTAATGAAAATAAACACTTATAAAATGTACTTATTTTGTTATCTAATTGGTATTTTAAGTTTATTATAAACATAATTTAAATACCAAAGATCCATTAATTTATGAATAGTTGCACTTTTAAAAAGTATCACTAAATAAATATTTAAGTTTTTATAGAAAGCTATTTACATTTTTTAAGATTATTATTTAAAGAAGAATTAAAACAGAATAAAAAATTTTAAATGTTTTACATTCTTTTTAATATTATATATACAATAGAAAAAAAAATGAGGAAAAACATTAATTATAGGAAAAAAATATGGAATACTTACTTTTTACATTTTCTACTAGCTGAAAAATCATTGCTTTGTAACATCTCAGAAGGGGGGGGGGGGGGCCGTTCATGTGCAGGGTTCATGCTCTACATGGATTTTTCTTTTTTCCATGTATTTGCAGGTATGCAAAGGAGAAAATAAATATGAAAGAAGACTTATTTTTGAATTAATCCTTCTACATCTGTTATAGACAGTCATGTATAATAGATGAGTAAAGAATAAGTTAAAAAAATAAACATTAAAATAAATCTAAATTATTAAAATTAAAAGTAAATAAAATGTCATACAAATTTTTTAATATATTTACAATGGTTGGCTAAATGTCACCTAATCAATGATAAAAAATGTTGCAACTCTGTTGCAATGTCTGGCAGCCCTGGGCATATCCCCAATTAAATCTAACAAAATATTGCTAAACAGAGAAAATTAAAATGTCTTTAAACTATTAAAACAAGGGGGAAATGAAACATTTGTTTTACAGTAACACTATAACTGTAAAAAGGGTACTTACGTATTAACGGTACTTTGGCGACTGTTGCGCCAATAAAGAGCACAAGCGCCAACAGGAGCTACAGATTTGGCGCCAATCTACTCTTAAAATTTTTGTTCCAAATAATAAAATATATATGAAACACTTCATTTAAAATCAAAACGCTTTCAAAATATTTTTATTCCAAATAATAAAGATTGGCGACACTTAAAAACCCGCCAAGTCTGTCACCACGGTACCGTTAATACGTAAGTACCGTAAAAAGTTAAGTTCAGCTTCAATTAACTCATATCAATTTAACATTCTTAAATGTATAAATGAAGAACAATGGAATAATTAAACAAATAGAATCCTCATAAAAGTAACAAAATTTACATTATGTAGGCTTATACGAAGATAAAAACATCAAAACTTACATAACAACGCAGTAACGAATTAGGGGGGGGAAGCATGCTCATTAACTTCCTTTGGCGCGAAAAGGACTATTAT
>BPLQ01004155.1:0-31766 GCA_021605075.1 Caerostris darwini | reverse complement strand
CCCCCCCCCCCCCCCCGAAATCCCATTCTAAAACATGCAGTTTTTTCAATTTGTTTTTCTAATTTTGCATTAAATCTTTGAATTATCTTTTTGCGTTACAATAAGAAAAGTTAGCGATAATTGAAAGAAGACCTGAATGCAATAGAAAGGCATGCATTAATAATTGCATCATACTTTCCATGAAACATCAAATTTCTTCACAGATTAAAAACTATTATTTTTATACATGAAGGTTGAATCTAAAAATCAACCATTAAAAAAATATATAAATAAAAAAATAAAGAATTCGGATATGGTTTAATTTAAAATATATATAAAAATTAGCAAATTACAAATATTTGCAGAGACTTGATATTCTTGAAGAACATAAATTGTGTGCTGTCGTAATGATTTCATATAATAGTATGTCGATATTTAAATTTAAATCATTTCCACTTCAAGAGAATTATTTTTCAGATTAATTTTTATAATGATGGCGAAAATATATTTCCCATATGTTAACCCTAATGTCAATAATAAAAAACATATAGCGATTAAAATAAATATTAAAGTAGAAATAGAGTCTTAAACATTACCACATTTGTTTTTATGATATAATAATTATCCTCATGGCATTTATTATTGAAATAAAATTCTTTATAAGAAATATTTTTTTGTACAGAAAGGTACACTACTAAACATAATATTCACGGTTCCAGTTATAAGATAAGTAATGTGCATCATTTAACTGAATTCAAAATGGTTGGGACTTAACTATAGTTCAAGTTCATGTGCCATTAAATATTGGATACCCTTTGGCTTATATGCAGTTCATACGATGCTTTAATGTAATAAATAATATTCAAGAAGGAAATAACTACAACAACAAGTTTGTTGTATATTTTTATGTTTCATTAAAGCTTCTGATAGGGATTTTATGTGTTTCGTCACACTATGAACATGGTGGCTGCTGACAACTCAACTTAATCCTGAAGTATTCATATTGTGAAATCATTCGTTCTCAGTGTGATAGTAAGTCCTACATGGTGAGGTTGGTTAAATTGTAGTTGTTAGTTGTCGGTTTTGCAAACCCCGAGTGAAAAAACACGGCAATATTAGTTTTATAAGGGGAAAGAATCTGATCAAGAGTAACAACATATCTAATTGTTCTTCATTGAAGTTAGCTTAAGAAGGCCAATTGAAATCCCGTTAGTGCTGTTTGAGATAAAAAAATTTTCTTCCTGTCATATTGCAAGTTAATATTTGTATATACTAATGAAAATAATTAACTGTATATGAAAGGAACATAATCAAGAATTAAAAAAAAATCATTTCGCAACAGTTAAAAGAGTACGGGCAAGTTATATACAAATATTACTTTTTATTATACTTCATACATATATTTCATTTTTTAAAGACTTAAAATGTTATAATGTGCTTGAATGTTTTAATAGAGATTTTAAATGACTTCGGATCATATATGTAAATTTGTTGTTCCACGATGTGTAACTCACATTTCATGTATGATTAAATAAAAAGTGAACATATTTATAATTTAAATTATTATTTGCAATTTCATATACAGAGATGTAACATTTATTGTATTTATAATCATCCGAAATTTTCAGGAAAAATAAATACATTTACAAAATTTGTTAAAATGTAGAAATTCTATCAAGGAAACAATTTTTCCCCTCGTCCATTCATTGATGCTATTTTCAGGACAGAATTGAGAGCGTTTTGAATGGAAACTTAAAATGATAATTTATTATTTAAAATAGCAGGATTATTAACAAGCACTATTAAGCAATTTTCTAGTGTACATTTCCGAGAAAAGTTTACAGCTCGTCGATGACTTTGAATTAGTCATTGAAAATTATTCATTTTCACTAGTCGCTCATTAATTCTTTTAACATCCTCGGTTGAGTACAGGTGTTAAAACTTAGCAAGATTGTTATCTGAAATTTTAGTATTGATGTTTAAATTATTGCATGTTCCTTGATGATAAATAGAGGATATTTCTAATTATCGTTTATGGATCCTTTAATAATCTGACATATGTGGATATCTTCCTGCCTCTTCCATTAATTATTCTGAAACCTCTTTTATCAGACTAGTAAAGAGTTATTTTATTTAGTAACTATTTACTACTGTGAAAAAAAACCCTAGAAATCACAAATCTGCCATTCAAAATTTCATTGTTCCTAAATTAATTATAACATAAAAAAATTGTTGATTTCCGAATGAATATACCTTTCATTTATTATCTTTTTAGCTACCTGACTAATTGGATTTCTTTTTCATGAATATTTTCAAAAGTTGTGTTGCTTAGTTGTATTGAAAAAATGGTACTAATTCATACTAAACTTATTGATCATTTACAAATGTACCATTTCATTTCATCATGAACGAAAAATCAGTATAATTAACCTGTTGTAAAATGTACATCAATTTATCACTTTGTGCAAAAGTATTTTTAATAATTTGATGCATTCTATTATAAGTCTTCTTAACTATTACATATAAATCATTACGCATAAATAAATGGCTATCAGGAAAATTATGCAATGCTCTTAACGTTTTAAAAACATCATCAGTATTTCTAAATCATTCAAATGTATTTTTCTTTTCAAATAAGCAATTGCACTTTGGAGATGAATGAGTTAATACAATCAAACCGAAATATATATTCCAATTCAAAATTGTTTTCAATCCATTGAACTTCACAAACTGAAAATCTTGATTACCATATGTAATCCCTTATGCTAGAATCATTAATTTTGAGAATTTTTTATTGAATGGAATGTGTATTTATAAATATATGTGTATAAATAAGTAATTTATGTTAAAGAATAAAATGCTTTTCATCTATTTATATAAATAGGACTTATAAATTATATGATGTTTGTGTATTAAGCAAATTGCATAGTTATATTGATTTCTTGATAAGCACCGCATATTATCTTTATATCTTATTATCTTTTATATTTTATATTTTATTATCTTTCTTGATAAGCACCGCATATTATATTAATAATCCGCATATTATTATTAATTCTTTATTAATTTTAAATAAATTAATAAAGAATTAGATACAAGTATCATTCCTAATTTAATATTTACTGTAACGAATCAGTTAATATTTTATCTTTATTTGAAAGAAGCTCTAAATTAAACAAATAAAAAGTTTTTCTATGGAAAAATTATTTAAAAAAACAACAAAATCTGTATAAAATGAGCCTAAAAATATTTGGACAATAACATTATTTTTTATTTGTTTGAATAAAAAAGTAAATTGTTCAGTATTGTGCTTAATCGAATGAAATTTATCTGCCTGCCTTTATTTGAAAGGCATTGTAATACTTAAGATTATCAAAAATTGATTATTTTTTATTAATTTGTTACATGTTTTGAAACGTTCTTGCTAATTCTGTATAGTAAAATTCATGAACTACCAAGATTTATATCATACCATTTCACAAAAATGCCTTATATTATAAAATATACTTTACATTTAATGTTGATGCAAATTGAATAACTAAAATATTTGTTTAATAGAGCAGAACTAGATTGTTCATTTTAATTAGCTCTTTTCTAAAAATTGTGGTATACTGCTTTAATAGTTGATTTGCATTTTTATTTTTAATTTAAAATATTTTACTTAAGTATATTGAAGAATAAGATTAATATTAATAAAATGGGGGAAAAAAACATTTTAGAGAGTTAATAGGTGTTGAAGTAATTTTATTTTAGTAATAGTTATAGATTAGTAATTGCCTAGTAATTTCTTAGTAATTGTATGAAATTAAATAAAAGATCTTAAAACCAAAATGCAAATTTATGTAGAATTAATATTTTTTTTATAGGTAACTCATTATAGCTGTAGTATTTACAAATAAGGAAAAAGTACGAAAACCAAATATTGCTATGAAATATACTTCATCAAATCGCAATGACATGGGACCAGTAAGTATTTTGAATTGATTTTTAGAAAATTGTATACATTAAGTTATATTTTACCATTTGAAATTTACTGTACAAATATTTATCATTTAAAAAGTTTGTTATAAGCTATTTTAACACATTATTAATATTTGAATTATTTGCAGATTTAGCAATTAAAAATTCAAAAATAGGTCTACTTTTTATATTATAGATTATCATGTATAAAATAGTTTAATAGTAGTTGTTTAAAACTAACTTTTTGAAGCTACTTCAAATTTATATCTATTTATTTATGCTATAATTTAAATTGATATATTTTTTTTTAATCTTATTTATTTTAGTTGGCTAAATCACACATTTTATAAAAATAAGAATACTTCCTTATTATGACCGCATGATTTGCCAAAATAGGATGCTGCAGCAGTTTTAACCACACTCACTTATAGTTTGTCCATTAAAAGCTCTCTGAAAACTTGATATTATTCATTAGAAAATAACCCCCTTCCTGATAACATTTATTTTTATCCTTTTCTGAATAAATATGCTTAAAAGTATATATTATTCTAAGATGGGTTTCCTCGACAAATTTTACTCCGCAGATTTGCTAGAAAGGTGTAGGGAGGATTCTAATTTGTTTCATGTTTCAGAAAATTTGACATGTAATTCTAAAAATTTCAGTAGTTCTCACAATTACCCATCTCTTATAAGTAATGGAGGCTGCAATAATAATAAAGTACCTATTACCACAATAAGTATCTATATAAGTTTATAAAGTAACGCAAATTGTACTTCAGTACTTTTATTTATTGAATTACTGCCTAACATACCTTTAATTCTCTCGTGCAAAGGTTTGGTACTTTCTATAATCAATCAAGCCTTCGATCTCTTATTTCTATCATATGGATTCAGGTTTTGTTGACCTTGACTACCAGATGGTGACACAATCAGATATTTATATTGTCTGCATGGGTTCAGAATGTGTGTATACACATTAAGTATGTGCATGCTTAAATCATTTAAATTTTTATCCACAGTGCTTTTCTATCTTATATTTATTCTCGATAATCAGGTATGGCTGATGTCTCAAACATGCCAGATTAAAGGGTGGATACTATACTAATTTTCTGTATCCAACTCTCTTTTAACTAACTCGCAACAAATGTATATAAAACAATCTTAATTGAATTCCTTAAATTTCCCAGCACTGAAATAAATGGCTATTTAAGTTTGCAGAAGGATTAAACAGTTATTTATCAAATTTATTTAATTAAAGTTTTTGAAAATATCTCCCTTTCCAAGTACAGCTCTTTAGTTGTAATGTCTTCATAAAATTATTTATTCTTCAATTTTTAAAACAGCAAAGTAGTTAATTTTTGAATTCTAACAAAATGCACTTTGATGTTATGCACAATGCAATTAATAACAAAAATTTGAGATTTTTTTTTTTATATATTTATCTATACTTAAAAATGTGCAACATAAAATATTTTTGATTTTTGATTCTTTTTAAACTAAAGTAATTACAAAAAATTTCTTGCTATTCGATTACAAACCTAATGTAAATTATTCTAAAATGTTCATAAATATAATGTAATTATTCCAAAAGAAAGATAAAAAATTCTATACTTTAATTTATTAATGCAATACTAAGAATAACAATTAAGCATAATACATGCAAACACAAAGTGAAAATAAAAGATTATAGGAAAAGGCCTGCACTGCTTGATTAACTGTTCTTTTCTAATTAAAAAATGCAACTAATTATTTAGCACTAAATGAGATATTTTGCAATGAATTATTTTGTCTCAACAACAGCAAAATAAAAGATTAAGTAAGCTAAAGTGAACATAATTCATATTAAAAATAATTGTTAAAAATTAAAAACAAAAATTTTGGTAGTCAAGGGTGCTTCATGACTCCCATTTCATTGTTTACAATTTAAAAACAAGTTTTAAATCTGCTTAAAATGGTAATATTACTATATTGCTACATTTGATAGATATTATATATCAGTTTTAGAAATTTCAACATTGTCCAACTATCCCTATTGCTGCCTATCAGAATTTTAAGATAAATTATACAATTTATCGTATTGTTAATTTCCCTTTACATATGCTTTATTTAATATAGTACATATAACTTTATAATGTTTAGATAACAATAATAAAATATTTCTTTAATTAAAATTTAATATATTAATACAAAATATGTTAATAATGCACTTTTTTTACTATATACTTAAGCCTATTTTATCTTATTTAAGTTATTTCACTTTCTTTTTCTCTTTTTACTTCTTTCCTAAAATCTTGTGTCTTAAATTTAATACTTATCTTACATTCCTAACATTGCATGAGTATTACTTTTTAAATTTTTATGTTAAAATATCTATTTTACAGAAAACTAGAATTGGAAAATATATCTATAAAAATAAACCTTTTGATAGATTCAAAGCCTAAAGACAAACATCTAGAGGAAAGAAAAGAAATTAACCACGACTTAGTACCATCCCTTGATGGTATAACTGTGTCAGATCATGGTCCAATACTTGGATCTGGATCTATTAAAGAAATGTTAAAAGTGCACTCTAAACCAAAGCCTGGTGGTTCAAAATGTAAATTTCCAACTTTGTCAATGGTGACTGAACAAATTTCTAGTCCTGACTACTCAAGTTCCTCCAACAGCCCACTCTTAAATTCTGCTGGATTTCAGGGAGCAAATTCATCATCCATGTCACCATTAGCTACTTCTCGAAAGTCAGGGAAGTATTCGGCTCCAACTACAAATGCTAATTCTACAAAGAACTTGTCTAACATTAGTGATAAGAGCAAAAACTTAACATCCAGACAAAAATCCAAGAATCACAATTCATCTGTTCTTCAGCGCGATGTAGTCGAAACATGCGTTTTACCATCTCGTGCTTCTCGCAACAGCAGTCCAAGACTTGAGAAAAACTCTAACTCCAGCTGCCCTTTTTTATCTACAACCATGAATAGGCATTCAAGAAATTCCTCTCCCACATCATCATTCTCTCCTATGCATTCCAATCAGGACCTGACAAATGCTACAAAAAAAAATTCTACTGTCTCTGCAAAGAACTCGAGAAGATCAAGATGCCATGATAAAAATAAGTTATTAGAAAATCATTCAAAAGATATTCTAACTTCCAATGTCAGGACTGAATTAGCTGCTGACTTGCAAACAAAAAAAAATGTCAGTCCTATTCCTTCAACTGAGAGAATGACCTTTGTAAATAGTGTTAATAATTCCAAAGCTTCCCATTCAAAAACGAAATTGTTGGTGGAATCTGAAAGTTATTCAAGGCGAGTTCATTCAGAAAATCCTAATCATGTTCTTTCACATCATTCTAATTCTATTAAGGATGATAAAAAATCAAATACTTCAAGAAATAAAAAGAACAATATTAATAATAATGAGCTTAGAAGTAAACATATTCAAGAATTAATAGCTGCTATGCCTTCTGGCAAACGAAAAGTTAAAACCACGAAAGAATTGCAAGCTGAATGGGAAGCAAAGAGAGCTAGCAATCCTATTTATTCATCTGAAACTTCTGTTGATAGTCTTCATAATTTCAAAACAGAAGCTCCTTCAGCAAAATCTAAATTTATTGCATCTAATTTATCCAGTGACAATTCATCACTCAATCATGTTTCTTCAAATCATTCCAATTCTATTGAAGGGGATAGGAAACTAAGCACTCCTGCAAGTATGTCGAAGAGAAAAAAGAACAATGTGAGTAATAATGAGCTTAAAAGTCTTAGTTTACTTGAAAAGTTAGCTGCTCTGCCTTCTGCTTCAAAGCGAAAAATTAAAACTACAGAGGAGTTGAGAGCTGAGTGGGAAGCAAAAAGTGCTCGCAATTCTATTTCTTCAACAGAAACTTCTAATAATTTTCACAATTTAAAAGCAGATGTTCCTTTGCCAAACTCTAAAATCATAGCACCTAATTTACCTAGTGAAAATACAGCATTCAATCGGGTCTCTTCAAGTCATTCTAATTCAATAGAAGTTAATAGTAAATCTTTAAGCACTTCAAAAAGAAAAAGAAGCAGTACAAATAAAGATGAGCTTCAAGAAAATCGACTGCAAGCAATGTTAGCTTCCCTGCCTTCTGGTTCAAAGAGAAGAGTGAAGACCACGCAAGAGATCATTGCAGACTTCCAAGCAAAAAACGGTTTTAATCCTATTCCTGATGGTTTTGCTTCTCACAATTCTATCCCTCGAATAAAATCTGAATCACCAGAAGAAAGAGCAATAACTTTTGAGCCTGCTGGAATTAAAAGCAATTCTGAAAATCCAGTCAATATATCTGACAATTGTGATTCTCGCTGTCCTTCTGCTACTTCTGTGATAAATGCTAATTTGGATGCTCCCAGTTGCCCTTCTCGGCATGAGACCATTGATGAAGAGATTGAGAGGATCCTTTCAGCTTTACCCCCAATCAATCCAGCTGAAATTAACCTTGATGAATCTCAGTCGCCTGAGCATCGGACACCCGTTAACATTTTAGACATAGACAGACTGAATGATCGTTGGGAATTTGTGAATGGTGTGTACGACAGTGGTGGGACTTGGAGATCATGGCAGGAGTGTTGTACTGTACATATGGCTTATTCAGACAGGGACATAACGATATTGCCTTATGTAGATATTGATTGACTGATAAATTGTATACTTGAAATCAACAAATTTCTTATGTAATATAAATGCTCTGATTTCTAAATATATATTTCACATGCTAAAAGGCCTGTGATAATAAAATTCATGTATATATATATACACACACACATACACATACTTTTTTTTTACAATAGAAATGCATATTTATTTTATTTTGAAAATATTTTAAATTACATTTTAATTTTAATGATTTTGAATTTTAAATCAAAAGCAATTAAATATACAATGAATTTTTTATTATTATTATATTTTTTTTTTTTAGTTCATCTTGCAAAATTTAATTTTAAGATATTAAAATATCAATACAATGTAAAGATATTTTTTAATTTCACTTTTATAATGTAGAAATGCTATTCTTACAATAAATAAATTTATTAATTCCTGAATAGTTCTGATTATTTTTCTACAATGCCAAAAAGTAAAATATGTATATTCCTGGCCTTGCTTTATAAATTTCTTTCATTTTATTTGTATTGATCAAAACCCATTATTACTTTTTTAAGTTATGTATTAACCTTGTTTAAATTATTAAAACATGTTTTTTAATTCATAACTAATGAATCAACTCTTATGCCTCTAAACTTGCATTAACCACACTTCCTGTTAAGAAGAAACAGAAAATGTTTATTTTTAAATTATTTTCACGTTAATTGGATAAGGCAATTGATTTTTCACCCTCTTATCTAAATGCATATGTGGTGCTAATAATAAGCAATTTTACTGATAGTGCTAAATGCATTATTTTCCTTCAAGTGTGTATTTAAATTTTTTTTTTTTTTTTTTTTTTCTCTCTGCTGATTGGGACATGTTGTCCACTATTGGAATTTTCAGAAAATTTCAATTAACAAAATTATATAATACACATTTTCAACATATGTAATGTAATGCAACCCCATAATTTTCAGCTTTACTGAAATTATACATCTTTCCCTTTAGAAAATTTAAATTTAAAAAAAAAAGCCCAATACAATACCTTACTAAATGACACTTAATTCATTAAAAATGATAATAAAATATACTTTAATATTTTAGTACATAATTTCATTGTAACATTACAATTAATATACAAAATTCCTTAAAAAACACGTACATATGTAAAAATCTTGATGGAAATGCATTTTTTTTCTTTGATATAATACATTTTATATTAAGAAAAAAATCAGAATTTCTTAATAGAAATATTTAATAAATTCCAATCTAAAAAAAATTATGTGGCATAAATGGGATTTGAAATTTTTTAATTAAAAAAATAACAGCTCTTGTATTTATTTTTAATTATTCAATTTCAAGTTGACAATAGGAACAACACACAAATATTTAAATTGTAGCAAAATTAAAAAAAAAGAAAATTAATATATAGTTCAAACCTATAAAATAGTGTAATATTTCAAATAAACAAAAAGGGTATCAGAAAAAGAATTTAAAAAATTATTTAAACTATTACCTTATTAAAATTATTATTCCAAAACAATTCATAATCTCATTCATTAAAAAATTTACAATTCATTTATTAGGGAAGATAAATAGAGGCAGACAAGTTTTCAATTATTGGTTTTTAATTTTATTTTATTGTTAATCTGCTATCGAAAGTATAAGTTAATTGATTAAAATTAGTTTCTGAATTTTCTTTTAAGTTGTTAAATCCAGATTAAAATACAAGGTGAGAAAAATTTAACTGTTAAAACTAATTTATTTTACATTCAATTATTTTTGAGTATTAAAAATATACTGGTGAAGAGAGAATATTATTAAACTGTTAAATTCAAAAGTGAAATTTTATAAAAATTAGTTTTTATTTTAGTTACAGCTATTGGGAATTTTTCATAAATTCTAGCTACATGACAAGAAAAAAAAGTGCTAAAGTTATAACAAATATAAACATGCACAAATCTCTTATTTTATAAATTAATACAAATATGAGTAATGTTAAGTACTAACAACTAAATGTAAATAACAGTAATGTACTGCATAAGTAAATATTTTTTTCAAACAATGGATTATGCATTTTCTACAAAAAAGTGTAGTTATTCAAACATATTAATTAAATATGTAAAAAGATAAAATTTCCCTAATAAATGTAACTGTCCAAAGGACAAATTACTTGTCATGAAGTTTCATTTTGCTTACTAATTAACGTTTCAATGTACATGGTCGAGGTCCAGATTTCGTTGATACTGATACTCAGAAAAATCTATGTCAAGTTTTGAACCTCGACAAAGCTATAATGGTATCTGCGTATAAATGTAAGAGTTTCTTTGGAAATTATTGGCAGAAGCAAAACACCTTATGTGAAATTGTAATTTATTTAATGAATTTACTCCCTAACAAGTATTAAAAAAAAATTTCAAAATTCTAAAAGTGTGGATTTACAAATAGTTCTGGTATAAATAACTTCTTCATATACTTTTTCATAAACAAAATATTTACTCGATCAAGCTGTTAAAAGGTGGAATAAGCTTTTATCATGTCTCATTTGAATATCTGAAGGTAATATTTCATACAGATTTAATTTTTATAGTCAAAGACGTATATTTTTTTTTAGTTCTCGCATGTCTAAGTGTTATAAGAGGACAAATTATCCGGCAAAGACATTACTAATTTGAAAGTAAAAACATGTTAGAATAATAAAACTAAGCTTGTGTTAATAATAATGTAACTTAATATAACTATGCTGACAAGAATATCAGTCATTCCAGTACATGACCTCAATGCTAGGAGTAGCACTAATTTTAACTGCAGTTGAATTCAACTCTGCAAACATAAAGTTGGTTTTTTTTGTGTGTGTGTGTGTGTGTGTGTAATATTGGTGAGCCTTCTATATCACTTATGTATACCATCAACAGGAGGACTTTTAGAAGTTACTGTCTCACATTTGCTTGTATAAGAAAAAACACCCATCAGGCAGCCAGACTATCTATATGAAATACTTTTACACATAGTGTAACAATCATCATCGAATCTTCTCATTTCTGAAAGCAGTGGCTACAATTTTGCAGTAAATTCAAACCTCGGCTCTCCTGCAATTGCCTAAATCGGCGATACTAGAGTTAATTTCATAATTCACTGCCTTGACACTAATTTTAACGGTTGATTAGAATATTGCACAGTTCCCTTGAATTCAACTTTTGCACTCACAACTGCATTATTTTTAACTCCTTATAAATTGAATTCCTTTTTTAATTCCACTTAATTAAAGAACTTTATCACTCGACAGTTACTATTTATTTTAAATACTTTTGCATGAAGAAATTATACATAAATATTACAGCGAGTATTTTACAAATGAGATTGCTGTAATTGACGTAATTTGTAATTGCTGTAATTTGTATGACAAATTCTAAAATTTATATTCAAATCTTTTTTCCTACAGAACTTATTGAGTTAAGATACAAATGACAGATCATATCTGTTTATAATATAAACATATTGCATAAAGAGTTTTTCATGTTTACTTTAAACACCGATTAAAAATGTCAAACATTCTAATACAAATTTTTAATAAAAATCATAATTGAAATTTTTCTTACTGGCTAAAGGCCTGAATATATTCAATGTTCTGTCTAATCGTCGAAGCCTGAATGTTTTGTTACATGCAATTTCTCTTTAGAATTTGTTAATTTAACACAGTAGTGTTTTCTGTTTCTTAAAATATAAATAAATGCATGATTTTATGATACGATGAAAAATTAAAATATTTTTTTGTTATTTACAAGGATAAAAAACACTGCAGTAAAATCACAATGTGAACAACTCATTGTTGAACAAAAATTTTAAAAAGAGTGATTTAATGCAATAAATTTTACCTATTCATAATTAAATAAGTTATTTAAATGGGATTTTTTTTTTTTTTATTTAAAAAAATTATATTTGTAATGCTATTTAATTAAATTAGATGTATTTTTATTATATTGGTAATTTTATTTTTGAATAAAAAATTATTTTACAATTGGTTGTTTGAGATCACACTTTCTGTTTAGCAATAAAATTCTTTTACTGTTAAAAATAGTTTTTTGTTTTGAGGTGGCATGCTTTAAAATAAGGAAAAAAAACCAAGATGTGAAAAATGAATTGGTTTTTTTCATTAAACGAATCTTCAAGGAATATGAAGGTTTAAATTTGAATAACAGTCATAAATTAGAAAACAGTTTTTCCCTAAAATAAGTTGATTTTAAAATATTGCTTAACTTTGAATTCCAAAAATGATTTAGTGTATAAAAACTCTTAGCTGTTTCTCATTTGGAGCTAAAAACAAAATTTGGTAAAGTTCTTGCTGACATACTCTTTAGTTGGAGATTCAAATATTGCTGTGGTTATTTGACTTGGATAATCTTGTAATATCATGCATGACTAACATGTACTTAATGACTTAACAACATGCACAAGTTAAAAGATTATTGTAAAATTTTAGCATTACAGAAGAGCATATTTAATTGCTTGTAGTTCGATTTTAGAGAAAATTTACTTAAATTAGAAAAATTTTCAGACATATTGAATCTGTTCCTTTAGTCTTAGTACACTGAGATTTTTTATTATTTAGGGAACACTTCCATCAAACTGTCTTGAATCAAATTTATTACACTGGCAATATATTCTTCTGTAACATTTAAATCCAACCACTGTTTTTATCTAAGTGAATTACAGCCTCTTCTATGTATAGCATGTATTTAAATTGAGTTACATGGAGATAAATGAAATTTTTAAATTCTTTTTTATGCATAATTTTCTTATTTTTTTAAAAAGAACAATAAAAAAAAAATGTTAATCCCTACTTATAGGACAAATATTTTATTATGGTACAGTTTTCCCAATTTTAACTGTTTTTGTAATAAATTACTAAAATTAAACATGACGAGGGGCGTTTTAGAAAGATTTTTTTTTTTTTTTGTTAGAAATGTTGACTTGATTTTTTCAAGAATTTTTAGTAGTAAATTTAGAATAACTGGTCTACATTTTATTTACTGTCTAAAAAGTATTTTTTACAGGCACTAAAAGGAATAAATAACTATTTTCCCACACCAACTTTCTTTTTGTTGAACAAACCCAACACAAGTTATAACCAGGCTTACATTGCAGGCATGTAGTTTTTCATTGGGTAGTTAACAAATGGATAGCAGGTAAATCGCACAGAAGGCACAAATTTTTTTTACTCAGAGTGAACATACTATACAAGAAGTGCTGCACCAAAGAATTCATTAGTTTTTGGGTGGAATTTCATAACCTACAGAAATAGCCTTAAATTATTCGAAACCATTGCGTGCTTACTTGAACCAATTGATGAAATTTGGAAGAACATACACTGATGAAATGGAAAGCATGGATGGGCAAAGCGATCACCCAGACAAAGGAGGGCATCAACTTTACTGAGAAATGCAAGAAACATCAGTATGCATACTGACATAGAACCTACATATCAGTAGGGAATCCACATTGAATTTTGTATATCCAAATACACAAGCATATCAACCTCCAAGAAATTGTTACAATTCCAAAATTAAAATGTACATACGCACTTTGACCAGAAAAGATTTATGTTCACTGAAAAGGCACACTTATGGTTAGATTAATCATTTGAATTATAACATATGGAGAAGCAAGACACAGGAGTTGTGTGTATAAAGGCCTTCCACCAACAAAAGGTAAAGGCATAGAATTCTTTCATTAATTCAACAAATACAGCTAGCTACCTACAAGGATATTGTGATAAAACATTTAATCACTGCTGCACGTTGTCACAATTAGATTACAAATTGAATGTTCCCACTCCCAGATAGCTCACAAGTCATGGTTGGACATTTCCATGGATTTCTTATGGGTACCTAGTGGGCAACTATCTTGAACATATTATCCAGTGATTACCTTTATTGGATACTTGCTCTGGTACACTTTACCTTCCTTCAATAAATGTAGTTATGTAACGTATTAGTTTTTTTCTTTCATGATATTGGTTTCTTAACTATATTGTGAAGCAAGCCTTACTTTTACAAGTACAAGACTTTTAAATAAAGAAAACACAACATGAAAAAGAAAAGATTTTAATGGTTATGAACAAGCATGTACAAATCATTATGGACTGAATTCATAATGGATCATGAAGTTAAAAGTCAAAGTATTTATTCTTCATCATCACTCTCTTTCTTCATTTTTTTTGCTGGATTACCTCCTTGGTTTCCTTTCTTGTTTGCCCTTTGTCCTTAAAAATAAATACAATAATGTAAAAATACATCAGATATTTAATTATATGTAATCAAAATAAACTTAGATTATTTATTATTAAAAATAAATAATGCACATAAATAAATTCAACTTTTGTTAAACAAAACTAATCCAAGTTTTGAAAAAATTTGAAATTCAAGAAAATTCTTAATTGTTCAAAATTATTACTAATCATTTATTAAATTTAAAAAAGTAAAGGCTTAAAAATCGAATTCAATTTATCTTAAAGAAAACTACTGCAATTTTTATTCACTGTGATTCCTTAATTTATATAACTGACTGTGTACGAAAAAGTAAACACTAGTTAGAATTTTTTGTTACTACTAGAATGAAATAGTTCTGGCAATTTTTGTATATAAAAAAAAAACTTTCTGCATTTATTAGAGAAAATGGCAAATTCTTTTTCTTTTAAATAAACAATTGAAAATTATGTTCTTAAAAATTAGTAGTCTAGGTACAATTTAAATAAAAGCAATTTTAGAACTTACAAATATTGAATATTTCCATCAAGTAAATTCACCGAATAAATGAAATACCAATTTTAAAAACCAAAAGCTATTAAATAAATGTACAAATAATTCTCTTACACAGACACCTAATAAATACTTTTGTCTAATAAATGCTCATTCCACAATAGAATCCATTGCACAATAGAAATCATAAAACTTATTGGTTTAAAAACAGTGGCTTACTTTTGTTTTTCTTATTCCTACCGCTCGATGTGGAATGTACTACTACTAACTTCTGTCCATTCATGACAACTTCTTTGTTTGCTTCAAAAGCCTCATTACATTCCTCGGTACGTAGGAAATTGATGGTTGCAGACCTAAAGACAAATATCATTTCTTTAGACAAATGAGCAATTATCCATTTTAGGGTTTAATTTGTAAGGAAATAAACCATAAAATTTAAAGCATAAAAATACCAAACTGACAATACATTAAAAAAGTTGCATAAAATTACACAAGAGAGAAATATTTAATAAAAATTTACATATCTTTGACAACATAATTAATTCTATTATATTCATTATAATATAGAGGAATAACATTCTACTGAATAATAAACCGGTGGTTCCCTGATAGCACTTTCCATGGAAATTACCAATTTTAAGCAAAAAAAAAAAAAGAAGAAGAAAAGACGAAGACTACCTAGGTCTAGTAAAAAATCAAATTTTGAAATTAAACTTTTATTAATATCAATCGCCCAACTCTTGGCAAAGTTCAACATTGTTGGGCATAGATTGAGATACTATCCAATGGCAGCCTTGTTATACACTGTTTCAAAAAACAAGAGACTTGATGGGGTTTGTGATGTTCAGCATCTTTCCTCAATACCCGGTGGGATTTTCCCCCATACGATTCCTACATATTCTGGGTTTACCCCTAAAAGTCTTACAGGAATTCAATGGCCTTCAGCGACTCAGTCTACCGACAGGTGCTCCATCACAACAGAAGCAGCCTCTCTTTCCTTCTTCCATGAGAAAACAGTTCATGAACTTGGTCTGGATGTTGCTGTCGACCAAGTGGGATAAGAAACACTATCCTCCTAAGTGCCATCTATATTATCCTCTATCTTCATTATTAAAATTTATTCTAATGTGATCCTGTTGCTATTGATAAATTAAAACTTGACTAATATGCCGTCGATTATTTCTCTTTTACCTTTTTTTGTCTAATAATCCATATTCTACCTACTATGATATAAGAAATGCAATTAAATAGACAATTCCAAACTAAATTTTAAGATATCTGCTTTTGAGCTTGTATAAGCAAATGGGGAAAAATTTACAAATAATCTTTTCTTTTCTATCCACTTCATAATTTTTCACTGCCCTTATTTATTAAAGTCCCCTCTTCTAAATGCACTAGAAGCTACAATTTTCTACCGCCCTGTAGGAATTACCACCCGTTTTTCGGCAACCACTTATTTTAAACTATAAATTAAATATCAGTAAAATATTCATGGTCAAAAAATATGATTCAATAAGAAAAATATACAAACCATATAGACAGGAATTCCTATACGTTAAAAAAAAACCCAGCTATTAAATGAAAATTCTTAAATATTTTACAGAATAACTTATTATTTTAACATAAAGAATCCAGGACAAGCATTTAAAGAATGTTTCATGCAATGAGCTTTGACTTGTATCATACAAGTTTACAAAAACCCACATGCACGATTTTAATATTCCAAAGGTAATTAAAGAGGTGGCTACAAATGCCAACACTTTACTCAACGCTTTGGTTTTCATTTAATGAAATAGTATGCATAATTATGAACGCAATTTTATATACATATTCATAAGAAAACAATGAACTGTGCAATTGCTTTAAGATACAGGAAGAAACAATCAAAATAGCTAATCTGTTATTATCCTAACAAAAAGACAAAATATCTTTAAAGCACGATATAGCAAGGTTTGTCGCTATACGATTATCTTGTGCACACTTTAGGCTAAACAGATCGGGACCTACAGTTTAAAGCGGATTCCAAACCACTCACAAACATCCATGCCACCACCAGGATTCGAACCTGGAGCCTGTGGTACCAAAGGCCAGAATGCTAGCCAATTGGACATCAAGCCGTGATATAGCAAGGAAATGGAACATCTAGTAGTGTAAATTTTCGAAAAATATATATCCTGTTTTTTAGCTCTATATAACCATTTTAATGATTACATTGAATAAAAATCAATTGGTTGCAGTATTCTAATATTTCAGTATGCATTATTTTTTTTGAGAAATAATGAATAAATATTCACACCAAATTGGTTACAAAATTCCCACTAGGCGTGAAGTGCCAACCTATCACAAGTTTCAGAATTGGTACAATAGGGTTAGTGATTTGTCAATGCTTTATTACACACTAATCAATGGACTGGTGTAAATTCTAGCATTCACACTTACACATCTTATAATATGGCATCAATGGAGCTTAACAAAATTTAACTGGTACAAGACCTTAGCCAGACCAATCATTTTGTATGGCAGCTATATAAATAAGCTTATATTAGGGTAAACATTGTCTGCAGAATACGATATAACCATGAAATTTACAACTTCAAAGAACCTTATATTGCAAGTTATAAAAAGCTGGTTGGGAGACGTTTTCAGATATAACGACACAAATGCAACTAAAAAGTTTCTTCAATTATCAAAAAAGTAAGGCTTCCCACCAGATGGGTTGATTTAGTTGAAAAATCTAAAAAGAACCTGGGAATTATGGCAATCTATTGTCAGATGTAGGAAGGTTATGGATGTGGATTCAAAGATTGTTTCATGAAATGAGAATAGACTTATATTAAACAAGTTTATAAAAACCCATATGCATGATTTTAATGTTCCAAAGGTAATTAAAGAGGTAGCTACAAATGCCAACTCTTTACTCAACACTTTGGTTTTCATTGCTTGACCTGCAACAGGCTGTAGTGCTGACAAAGAATGGAGCTTTTAACTTTTGTATGGATTTGGCCTTCATCAATTCTGATCACCAGATACATTGTTGCTCACATTCAGCAGATATTTATATTACCTAAACTATCTATTTTAATCATTTGAATTTTTATCTAGAGTTTTTTGAGTAGTCCTTTGATTTCCTGATATTTGCTAATCCAGCATAGTTTGTGCCCCAATTGTGCTGAATTAAAGATCACTTAATGTAAATAGAAAACTTGTCAAATCTATAAATAGTTTTAAAATTTTTACAACAAATTCAAAAAATCTCAAATCCAACATTTAACTATATAAATAAAATACTTTACCTGAAAGATTGTGAAGCATTGAGGGTGATTTGAAAAGCCTTTGGAAAATATTTGCCAACTTCTGCAATAGTGGCATCTAAAGGAATTCCGCTCACAAACAATTTTCTTTCATTAAATGAAGGCCGTTTAATGTCGTCAGTCTTGCGATTTTTACTTTTCTCGCCGACAAAATCTATGTTTAACAGCTGACCACGGAGCTTCTTTGTTTTCAATTTTTCATAATTGCTAGCAGTTTTCGCTTCAGATTCAAAACTTAAAAATGCAAACCTAGAACAATTAAGTTGGAAATGAATGACAATATAAGATCAAGAATAAACAAAAAGCTGGTTGTTAAATAATAGAAACAAAAATGTTGTGACGTGGTTCCACTAAAGTATATGAAACACATTAGAGGTATAGAGCATCACTTTTATTTAGCATTGTTTATGACATTTATAGAAATTTAACTATAAATGTTCAAAGCAATGCACATAAGTTTAAGTAATTAGTTTTATTACATATCTTTTTAAGAAACAATTCTTTTATAACATAAATCTTCATATGAAAATATCCAAAGCAAAATAATCAAACTTTGAGGTTATGCAATTGATAACTTTTTAAAATATATCTGTTAGTTATTGAACAAAGATCACAATAACACTTATATACTTTATTAATTTGCTACTAGGAATATTTTTGCAATCCTTTTTTACAAGCAGACAGGTATTCATTTTATATTTATTAAAGGTAAAAAGATTTTCCATAGAGACAGACAACTGTTAATTATAATTAGAATTTTATTATTAACCTTTAAATATATTCTAGGTTATACTTACGCTTTTTTTGCCATTTTATTACGATTGGTGCGGGGTATTATAACATTCTTAATATCAGGAGACAGAGATTTCAGTTCTTCTATGCTAATATCTTTTGGCAAATTTCCAACATAAAGATTTTTTGAATCTCGTTCTCCTAAAAAAGACCCACAATTTTAATAAAGTGAACAAAAATTAAAGTATGAAATTTTAATAACTGGAAAAAAAAAAAGAAGAAAAAAAAACTTACTTCTTCTTTCGATTTCAGCACTCTGCACCTGAGAGTTCACAGCTAAAAATGTATAACATTTGATGAATATTGCAAATAAAAAAATTTTTGCAGTTTCAAATATATAAATACATTGAATAAATTCTACAATATACTAAAAACTAGATAAGATGAATTTCATTTGTTTTAATAAAAAAAAACCCATTTAAAAAAATATTAATTTTATAATATTTAAATAATAATCTAGTCTTCAGTTTTACACTTAGCATCATGTAATTGCACATGCATACAAACTTACAGAATATTTAATTACCTTTTGGACTAACAGCTTTCATTTCTTTATTTTGTGCCTTTGCTTTTGGTGATTGGGTTTCTTTTTCTTTAATGGGTTTTTGCTTATTCTGTTCCACCTTTTGCTTTTTACCTTTCGGTTGCTGCTCTTCCTCTTCATCATCATCATCATCGTCGTCGTCATCATCATCATCTTCCTCATCGTCGTCATCATCATCATCGTCATCATCATCATCATCATCACCACCATTCATCAGCATGCCAATGCCTTCTTCATCACTGTCATCCTCATCCATATCTTCATCAAAATCTTCGTCATCATCATCGTCGTCGTCATCATCATCATCATCTTCTTCAGCTGCAATAAATTAATTTGCAAATTAGTAATGTAATTTCTAAAGTTAGTAACAAAATAAGGAAATTACACAATATTGTTTTATATTTGAAGTTATATGATCATAAAATTCATATAAACTGCAACATTAGCAAATATTGTGGAAAATTTGAATTACGAAAATTACATAGTAAATAATACATCAGGAGAGCAATTGTAAGCAGCATTGAAATTTTTGAAACTTCAAAAAATACCATGAACTTTACCCTTCTCTTTCAGCTAAACTGCAATATACAACCTTTTGCAAAAAGCCCCCCGCGCATACATTTAATCTCATCATACATTAATAAATATTTTAAGCATTTTTATTTGAAAGATAAAAAGGGTTTTCATAAAAAAAAAAAATAAGCTCCAAGTAACAAGCAGAGTTGAAATTATTATTGCCTCTTAGCCATCACTAACCTGCTGCCATAAAGATGCTCGGCTGAGAAGTGCTGAATTAGGGAGATATCCCTCACAAGAACAATTACATTTGTAACTTATTTTTGACAAAAGATATCTTTATGGTATAAATAAGTAGGTAGCACTCATTAATAGTAGGTCTTTGCCAACAAAATAAAAAATCAATGAGAAGGCATTCAATACAAATACAAGTAAATGTTGTTCTTCACTTGCCAAGTCAATACCAGTCATGAAGAAAGTTATTAAATGTAACAAAGCATTAATATATGAATGGCTGTCTTTATGTTACGTGAAAGGTTTGATGCATGGTTATTCAAATATAAAATTTAAATTCAGTTATTCAATATATTTAAAATACTCAACATTGAAATCCAATTCTTGTATTAAATCATTAAAAAAAATGGCCCAATTGCAAAATAGGGACCATAGGTGATGATTTTTTTGGCAACCAAATAAGTGAAAATCGCTACATGTGATAACCATGTTTTTTTTCTTTCTTTTTCCTGGATGGCTGAAATAACTTTCGTTCAATTCGATTCACAGAATGTTCTAGAACATGGGCCAAATCCGGCCTGCGACAGTGAATAGTTTATTGTTGCTGTAATAAGTTAGATAAATAAAAGGCACAGAATGATAATAACTCGGTTTTATTCATTTGCTAGGTAAAGCTTAATGACGCATAATATGCAGAAAATTCAACTTAAGCATAACAAATAATTGAAATGAAACTCACGAAACTAGTGAACATCCTGCGATCGGTAGTTATGTTGGGAGTATTGCATATGTATGTACTATATCGATGTTTGGAATGTATATATCCTGAATCAAACATGATTTTTTAATACGCTTTTATTAGCTTCACCTGTATGTTTGTATGTAACTCACTTTTTGGGCTCGATTTTGGGACTGATGGCGCCATCTACTGGCGAGTCAGTCAACTGATCCGCGATCGAATTGCGCTCTTCCTATTGGCCGAAAATTTCGGTGGGTAAAAAGTATGTAAACTTAGCGGATAACCGGCCAAGTGGAAAACAAAGTAAAAACAATTATACTTTAAAAAAACTATTAAAAAAATATGCTTTTAGAGTTAATCAGACTAAAAAGTAAAAAATAAATTAATAGTTTAAAAAAACTAAAAAATACGCTTTTAGAGTTAATCAAACTAAAAAGTAAAAAATAATTGTTAACATAAGAATAAAATGACTGACGAGAAAATGAATGTCACTGTTCTAAAAGCGTGGGGTGCTTTGTATGACATTTTTAAACTAACTCTGCATTTCGGAATGAAACGAGTGAAAAATTATAACGATTGATATCGAGCACCCCACGCTTTTAGAACAGTGACATTCATTTTCTCGTCAGTCATTTTATTATGTTAACAATTATTTTTTACTTTTTAGTTTGATTAACTCTAAAAGCGTATTTTTTAGTTTTTTTAAACTATTAATTTATTTATCCTGAAAATCCCCCAGGAACGGAAAAGCTAAATTAACGCGAATGAAACTGTGGGGTATCCATTTGTCGTCAAGTGTCACGGTCATATCAATGCACACAATATTAATTGACCAGCAAATTTTGCAAGCATATGCTCTCTCAGAGTGCATACTCAGCGACTAGTCTAGAAATTATAGATAATGGCAGAAAAATTAGAACGGTTTTGGCCCTCGGTGCTTAGTGGAGTAAACAGTATGGCCCTAAGGCTGGAAAGTTTGGAGACCCCTTGTTGTAGAATAATTACAAACCATTACTTTTAATAACTTATTTCACTTGTTATCAGTTCATGCAGGTGCAGTTGTTTTTGTTCCTTATATGCTTCCCAAATTAGCAACATATAGTATTAAAGTATTTAATTTTAGGAGATTCCGGGCATTTCTTAAAATTGAAGGAAGGTTGCTACAGCAGGGATTTGGAATGCTAAGGTAGGCTGAAAATTATTGAATGGTAAGAACGTCAGGTTCCTATCATTTCCACGAATATGACACACAACAGTTATGAAAGCACTCTCAGTCGAAAAATAGGAGAATTACTTATGATTGGATCCATGGGCATTCGACTGAAAATTATGAGATTGACTGTGCCCGAATACGTTTTTGCAGGCATCTGCATGGATGTCATTGCACATTATTCAGGATGGTATACAATCTAACTTGGGCTAAGCAGTTTAATCAATTTCCAACATACCAGAGTAAGTATATTTTTCTTAAAATATCTTTAAGCAGTACAATAATTTTAAGCAATTGTTGTTCATTTCTCCAATAAAATTTCTGAAGTTTTTTAACATTGTTAAATTTTTAACGAACGCAAGCAATCATAGTAGGGTTGCAACTCTCTTAACTTAAAAATGCAGCTTCAATTGGTGCAAAATATTTTTGAAGTCCAACAGTCCTTATTTCTGCGATCAAAAAAGTTACCTATTTGATTTGATTTTTGCAAAATATAATATACCTTTCTGCTGTTGAGCTTTGTTTCCTTTTACTCCCTTAAAAGCCTGCATAGCTGTTTTTCCTTTAGCTGGAGTAGGCTGTTTCTTTGCGTTCAAGGAGTTGTTCTTATTGGGTGTTTGTTTACTAGGTACATCAAAACTAACTTTTTTGGCACTCAGAGATTGTTTACCCTTGGGGGTTTTACTTTGAGGAGTTTTCTGCATTGGCATTTCCTCATCAGAGTCACCTATTGAAATAAACCTTATAATGAATTCCTATTTAAAATATTTTCAAAAATTAATTATTTTTATATTTTGAAGAACAAGCTCACCTGAATCATCCGAGTCATTAAAATCCTCTAAAAAAGAAAGAAGACTTGTATAAATAAAAAGAAAATTTACTAAAATAAATCCTTCTCCCAATTTATACAGATATTATATTTTTAACATAAATTTTAAAATAAAGGCAAATGAATCAATTACATATTTAAATTAAATCTAAAGCAAGACAGACAAAAACAAAATAAATTGTCATCACTTGATAATATTTGATACATTTCTGGTTCAGTGAAGCTGACTTAGGGGAAATTTAAGATGAAATCCAGTTTTTTTGTTTGCATATTTTAGACTTTACAAATAAAGCATGTATTTATAAATTTTAAACGAGTGCTTGGTAAGCATTTGGAACCTTTTCAATGAAAAGGTACTCCCGAGTTCAAATTAATCCCAATTAGTTATACTGTGAATGCAGGTAGTTCAGATTCCTCTTTATCAAGATCTCCATCATAATTATTTCATTAACCTAATGAACTACATGAACTTTTTTCCCAGCATGTATTGGGCAATTTTTTAAAAGTTCTAAAATTGATAAATGATCCACCATTGACTTTATAAATATTGAAAATATTTTAACTTTTTATATATTTGTTTTCTCAGCTATTTGCATGAATGATTTTGAATATATAAAAAAAACTATTGCCAATGGAATGGAAGTAAAAATTGACTGTAGAAACATGTGCAAGGTGAAGTTCTATATTTTTAAAAATCTATTATTTTGAGTCACATAAAAAATACATATACAGAAGCTAAAAGAAAAAAAATGGGGGGGGGGGATAAAATTATTTGTGTTTTTGTATGTTTATATCCACTTTTTTTTCTAAAAAAATAAAAACTAAGATAATACTAATTTTGAAAAGTAAATTTTTTCTTAAAACTGTTACATAAAAATCATTAGAAATGCTGCTATAATGTTGCATGCTAGTCGAAAATGCAGGCTCTTTTCTACTAATTTGCTCCTTTAAACTGTGATTATCAAATAAATAAACTTCTCACTGAAATCTAGGGAACAAGTTTTCATAGAAAAATTAAACAGCAAAGTATCTTTATAATACATAGAAAATACAAATTTCTCTCGCCCTTATTTTTGAAGTTTTTTCCAACAAAAAACGTATTTCTTTTCTTAAATTTATACTTTTCAAAAAATGTCTGATGGGCAATATCAAAGCTTCAATCAAAAAATTGAAAACATTTCGCTTACCAGAATCATTCTTTTGGACTTCAAACTGCTTTTTTCCTTTTTTCATAGGCTATAAGGTAAGGATAAAAACTTATTTTACTTGATGTTTACTCTACAACAATCTGTAATGTAAGCTCAAATTTAAAATCGATGATGATTAACAAATACAAAGCTATTCAACAAAGCACGTAAATTCATAAATATAACACGATCATGCAAGTGAACTACGCAGATAATTTAAATGTTAATTACTTAAAACAACACATTATGTATCTTTATAATTTCATATTTTTTCATATTAAAAATCTCAGTATCGATCTAAAAATTGTTGAGATCTAAACAACGTGGCGGTTATTTTATATCCAACACGCACAACATTTAGGCCTAAGAAGATAGTTAAGACATAAATGATTCGAAATTACAAATATAGTATTTAACAGACTATACAACAAAGAGTTGATCTAGGGTAATCACTTAATTATTAACAATACAGAAACATGCAATACTTTTACAATACACGCAGTTTTATTCCCACGTGCTATGATCTTTTCATACAAAATCGAAGTTATGGAAAAGAAATAAACACCAACCTGTTGTTTCTTCGCATTAACAGCTCCTTTCTTCTGAAAAACCATCTTGTAAAATAAAATTTTTTTTTATAAAATATTACTTCTAAAGCAAAGTAGTTGCAGGAACTTTAATTTTAGTATAGCACAAGTCACACAAGATGCAGCAGGGAATAGAATGGAAGGTAATGCCGATGATGCCAGATTAGCTATTGAATACATTTTTTTCAAATATGTTGCCATACAGTTATTTGAAATAACTATTTCTTCAACTTGCTCAAACTAGAACAGATTTTAATTAAGTAAGGTCTTGTCTTTAATTTAAATATTTTTTATCATTGTTGAGAAGTTTGAAAAATCTTTTTTTTTAAATCTATAATTCGAAAATAAAACTAATAAACTAAAAAAAATGAAGAATCTAAATGTCTAAATTAAATCTTCAAAATTGAGAAAGGATGAAATTGAGAAGGAACGATCATACGATTACTATTATCTATTTTTCATGACTTTTCTTTCCTACTGCCTTCACATACCATTGAGTAGATGAACGCTTCGCGTTCAGGCACTCGACATCTTTATTCAACAATGATGATGAGAAGGAACGACAAATTTCAAGCCATCATTTTCCGAAAAGGGCACGCCATACAACCATATATTAATCTCTCCCTTTTTGATCAACAAATTGAATGGGCAACTAATATTAAATATCTTTGCTTAATTATAGACAATAAACTTACGTTTCGAGCTCATATTCAAAAAATCAAAGAAAAATGTTGGAAAAAATTTTATCTCCCTCTACCACTCATTAATAAATTTTCTAAATTAACTTTGTCAAACAAACTTCTTCTCTACAAACAAGTTCTTAGGCCTATTCTTACCTATGCTGCCCCAATCTGGGGTCTAGCTACACAATCTAACAAGAAATCTGTACAAATTATTCAAAACAAACTTCTTCGTATCATCACTGGTGTATCCCGGTTTGTCCTCAGCTCTACAATTCATCAAGATTTAAAAATTAATTCTGTTGACAACTATATTACAAAACTTTCTAGAAATTTCTTCAATACCATTGCTCCTCACGAAAACCCTCTCATCAAGGCACAAACTATATTTACGCAATTGAATGGAAAATACAAGTATCCTTTCTCTACTTCTAAATGGAATCGAAGCCTCAAACCACCATAATTTTCCTGCTCACTTATCGCATTTTAGATATTTCACTTCGACGCTTATTCTTTCCTGCTCTGCTTTTTGCTCCATTGATCTGTACTCTTTACTGATCATAAATTTCTTGTTACGTTTTCATCACCGATTATTTACATTTTTCTTACTTTCTTCTTTTTTTCTCTCGATTCATACGATTACTATTATCTATTTATCATGAATTTTCTTTCCTACTGCCATCACATACCATTAAGTAGATGAATGCTTCGTGTTTAGGCACTCGACTTCTTTATTCAACTTAGTAGTAGAGGAAGAATGACAGATTAAAAAAAATTATTGTGATAAAAACGAAATTGTAGGAAAATATAGAACAACATAATAAACAAGAGATAGTTTTATTAATAATAAGAATTAAATTGCATGCAAATCTCTTGATGTTCGAAGTGAGATACAATTTCTAGAATATTTTTGGTAATATTTTCTATAATTAAAAAATCAAAAAATTTCATTAATAATCATTTGACGAAAGATGCTGGCTAACAGTCTTGTGTAAAGTCTTTAACTGAACTATGTAATCCATATTAAAGCATATTTACAAAAGATAAAATATAAATGGATAATTTAATATTTTATTTATGCCTATGAGAAACATAATTCTAACAAGACCAATTTCATAAAATCAGTAATGAATTATTGTAACTGTCTTTTGTTTTAAAAGCTGGCAAATTTATGGCTTTTATTTTGTTTATTTGTTTATTTTTAAAATTATTGATTCAATTTAATCTCTCTAATCTATTTTTTTTTTAATTTGCATGTTAAAATTTCATTGGAAATAAAATTGAATTTTTAAAAATATTATTTGAATAAACATACGAATGATGTTTTGAAATGAGATTTTAAAATGTACAAATGATCATTTTTAATGAAATTTTTAAATATACAGAAGGTATTTGCAATTTTTAAATCTTTAAAATATGTTTGTAATATTTATATGCTAGTGACCAAAATCACTAGACCTTTTCCTGTTTATTATTTTAAAAAATTTAATTAAAAATATAATACAATATTATTTCTTTGTAATTTTACATCTTAGCATCCCGCTGAACTGTAAATAACAATAATTTTCATATTTTTTCACAATTTTCATTAGTGCTCCGTTCAAAATTATTTTTATTTGTAATTATAGCCTGGCTGTGTCGTCCAGTGGAATGAAACGATGCTTTTAGTTCTCATGGAGTTGTAATACTGTATTATAATAGAATAATTACATTATTAGTTGTAGTATATGTCATATTTTTTTTATGATTAACAAACTTGTTTAAGAAGCTTCAAAGGCGATTCGAGTGATTGCCTGGCCAATATAGCTATGAAATATCATTTTTCTAAAATTATTTTTTGAACATAACAGGAAGTAGCAGAGTGCTACTAAAATTTTTGTGTAATAATCTCCGAAGAATTCAAGTTTCACTGTGTTAATTTTGACTGTAGGTTGACTGTGGATTGTTTCGCTGCTTAAAGTGTCATCTCACCCACAAATTCCTCTCTAAGTTGTTATTCACATCATACATCTATATATATATATATATAACTAAGTTGCTGTCGCGCAACAGATGTTAAACAGATTTAAATTACAAGATTTAGATAAATCTTTTCCGATTCTGTGCTGAAAACATTTCCTTCCATCCAGGGCCGGATTTTTCTATAGACTGACTAGGTTTCAGCCTAGGGCCTCAAGATCAAGAGGGGCCTACATTCAAATTGTTAGCAAAATTAGAATTATACTATTCTAAAGACAGTAAACACTAAAATACTTAATCAAAAATAAGGAGAAATTCTACACATATGACTAATAAACAAAAATAAAAATGTATTGGTTAAGCGTTCGGCTCATTGGGTCTGTTCGTTTATATATACTAGATTACACCAAAGTATAGTTCATACGTTCACTGATTGATACGAGAAATATTGACACGCCTTATGCTACTAAGCTCTGGTTTGTTCTTGCATAAATAAAATGCAGATTGGAACAGACAAACGAACAGACCTATTGATATTATTATGAAATAAATTTATCTGAATTGAATTTTCTTTAATCTTCAATGTATCGAATATAGTTAAATTTGACAGAAAATATGATAATTTTTATTGCATATTTTATTTTCATAGTCAAAGATTTTTATAATTTGAATTTTGTTTCTTGTGTAAAAGTTGTGTGTTATGTTTGATTAATTATTGTTACAAGTACTATATATGGTGCTGAGAATAAATGTCCAAATGAGTGTTCTTGACTTTTTTTTATTTATTATCCGTGCCACATTTTCTATAAAGATTAGTACCAATCATAACATGTTTCTTTTAACATATTGATATGTATCCCAGTAATGATGTATTTTATTATCTCTCATGTAATTTACAATCTTAAAAATGAGAGGTGAAAGGGCCTCATAAGTGGAATAGCCTAGGGACTCTTTTCATCTAAATCCGGCCCCGCTTCCATCACTGCCAAATATGGATATTTAGTTTCGTCATTGCGGGTCATTGTATTCCTTTATTCTTCTTACAAATTAATATGTTTTTTAGTCCATTCAAGAATTTTCTCCCCCCTCCCCTTCTTTTAACATTGATTGATCGTTTTTGCTGAGTATTTCTGGTCTTTTCCCCTTGTAATTGGGATTTGTTTATATGTTCTTTATATTACTGTAAATGGCCAAATTTATATGGATTGAGTTCTAGTAAAGTCATAGGTAACAACAACAGCCTAATCTTTTTATCTTGTACCTCACTTATTTTTCACAAACTTGAAAAAATTCTAATTAAAATAAATCACTAAATTATATAGGTAGTAAAACTCAATGCATGAATACATTTTAAAGATTTATTGCTTACACATGAAATATCCTTATGCTTAAAACAGATAATGATGCTAATTTAATTCTTTCCTTATTCAAAACATCACAAAGTATTCAAATTATAAGTCCATTTCATCCGAGATTAAATTTAATTTTGCAGTAAGAGCAAGTGTCTTTAGAAATCGTTGAAATTTTGCACTTCATTTAATGACTTACGATTCAACTCTTTTGAAGGCATCGAGTAAGTACTTTGCTCCATGAAAATGAAATTTTCTAAGATTAAAAATATTCACCAGACCTAGTTCTGATCATTGGTAACTATTGTTTTTCATGTTTAGTTTGAGACTTGGATCTTCTCCAAACACCATTGCTGCATCTGTCTTTCTCTTGCAGGTAATCCACAGTTGGGGGAGGACCCGGAAAAGGATCTTCTCGCTTTTCTTCAACGATGTTGTAAGGATCCTGTTGGCATCCTAAGGCTCTTAAGACATCGTCGCAACATATGTTCATCGGAATGCCTTTCTTCTTCAATGTCAAGCAACCTGTGGACGAAGAATTTCACAAGGAGGGTGTAAAAGGCCCTTTGTTAACGTGGTGACAAATTCAGAGGAGTGACAGCAATCATAAAGAGGAACAGATAAATGTTACAGAGAAATAGTCAGTTGGTCTATAGACTCTCACCCGGAGTGGAAGTATATTTCGCACACCCTGCATGTAGCCTGAGTATCGGAACGAATCTACAATTGTATGTCTTTAAATGTGTTAAATAGTGTATGTCTCTAATTATGGCGTTTATGTTAATAAAGCTGTGAGTTCTCCAACCTGTGCCTCAAGTATCTCAACCCAACCTCACTCAGTCACAATCTGGTTGCCCAATCTGCACGCTGCAAAATGTATTTTAGAAATATGAATTAATTAATTTAAAAACGTAATCATAAATAATATGATTTTCGGGTTTTTTTTATTTATTTTATTTTTATTTTTCTGTAAGTGCTACATTAATGAGATCATTATCATGAGATCATATCTACATTAATGATATCATTGATGAGAAAGTAATTTTAGAAGATCATAATGAGTTTTTACTAACCTGTATAACCAGGGCATATATGTTCCGGAATAAACATGTGTTCTTGGTCTGACACAATTCCACATTTGTGGTGTTCAATATCTGCAAAACGGAAAAATAAAATGTGTAAAAGAATATCCAATGGAAAGAACAGTCAATAATAAATCACATCATTCAACGTGAATCGCCGCGTGCTTTGAAGGCCATCCCTGCCGATGACTTTATAGCATGCATTGAGGATTGAATAAAAGTTGGCATAAGTGCATTGTGTCCGGAAGGGATGACTTTGCAGGCGATGAAATAAATTTGGATGGATAAATAAAGAATTTTTGAAAAAAAAATAATAATAATTGGTCTTACTTTTCGGACACAGTAGTGTATATGTATATATGTAATATACTTCTGAGTGTTTCTTTTTTTCAATTCATACTATTAGTTTACATTCTCCCTATGTATATCTTGTTCACATTTTCAATCGTTCATAAAATACTTTTTATTCATCCACTCAATACAAACAATGTTATACATTTTTTCAAACTTGTAGTGGATGACACTAGATGGTACTACAGTTTTTTCAAATATTAATTCATTAATTAAATTAAATTAATTAATTTTAGTTTTATGTAGGAGAAAAAAAATTTCTCTTTAGTAAGATATTTAGCAGGATATAAATTTAGGAATCAATACCGTCAGTGGCGAAGCGTGTAGATCGCTGGAAAAAATTTCTTTTTCAGATTCTTTTTTCATTCTGGGTTCTAGTCTGAGTCAAGAAGGAAACAAAATGGAAATTGAAACATGTGAATAAACGAGTGAGAGAGATGGAAAGTGTGTATGTGAGAGAGAGAGAGAGAGAGAATTTCTTCTAACTTAAAAAAATTAATGAAAATTATTTATAGCGGACTTCTGCAATATAGTGGAAAACAAGTAGGAATTGTTTAAAGAAATTTTTTTTTTATATTACTTGTTTTACAGCATTTTGAAAGTGGGACTTTAATTATAATCATCCTGTCTATATATATATATATAGAGAGAGAGAGAGAGAGAGAGAAAGATAAACAGATATAGATATAGATATAAACCCTTATTGTGTAATATTTTGAGTTTTCACGTATCTGGTTGACCAATATATATTTATGAAAAAACAATGAATCGGGAAACAGGGAACTTTTGATTTATCAAATGGTAAAACGATTGTTAAAGACAGAATTATGCTCACATTTGAAATTCAGATTTTATTATTTTCTTAGTAATAATGTATAATAAATAATAAAATGAATATAGCTGCCTTACTTTGGTGTAGGGCGTTTTTATGAATCACAGTGACTAGACCTTAGAGAGCAAAAGTACTCCCAGAGGAGCCGCCAATCCAAACGCCGCTTTGGCCATCGTAAACTATGCAACCCTGTTGACGTCAGTGTCTTCTTTTTTGGCAAAAAAAGAACTGAGCCAAACTCGTTTTGGCGATAATC
>BPLQ01004153.1:0-159215 GCA_021605075.1 Caerostris darwini | reverse complement strand
TGAGGATCGGTATTTAGTAGTTACTGCCAAAAGAAACAGACGGAGTTACAGCATCAGACCTGTCTCGTCAGCCCTCTTCAGCTACCGGTACGACAGTTTCAAGGCAGACCGTGTACAGACGCTTAGGGCACATTGGTTTATATGCTCGTAGGCCTGTCAGATGTGTTCCACTTACAGCAACTCACTGTCGCCAGCGATTAACCTGGAGTAGAGAGCATGCATTGTGGACACCGCAACAGTGGTCTTGTGTGATGCTTTCCGACGAGTCCAGGTTTAGTTTGCAGTCTGATTCTCGCCGGATTTTCATATGGAGAGCGCCAGGTACCCGTTACCACCAAGAGAACACCATTGAACGACACCGTTACGGTGGTGCAGGATGGCCCGTTTGGGGAGGAATTATTCTTGGTTCCAGAACTGACCTGCATGTTCAGAGTGTAACGATGACAGGGCCACATCTATCGGGATGTCATTCTGGAACAACATGTACGTTTGTTTCGGGGCGCCATGGGTGCTGAATTTCTGTTTATGGATGACAACGCCCGTCCTCACCGTGCAAACATTGTAGACGAATACCTTCAATTGGAGGATATCATCCGTATGGATTGGTCAGCATACTCACCGGACTTGAATCCAATAGAGCATGTGTGGGATATGCTTGGCCGACGAATTGCAGCCCGTCAACCCTGACCCACCTGTCAACCGGAACTTCGGAGGGCATTGCTTGATGAGTGGTGTAATATTCCCCAAGATCAGATTGATTGATAGAATTCAACCATGGAAATAGAAAAATTATTCACGACCTACAAAAAGGCTGCCCACAGGGATCATGCCTAGGCCCATTCCTGTGGACATTAATAGCAAATAAAATTTTAAAAGAAACCTGGGAAGAAGATGTAAAATTACAAGCCTTCGCAGATGACTTCATATTTATTATAAGCGCCAACAATAGAAGGTCATTAGAAACAAAAACAACAACAGCTCTTAAAAAATTTCAATCCTGGGCAATAAAAGAAAAACTAAAGATCTCAGAGGACAAAACCCAAGCAATAGTATTTGGAAAAAAAAAGGAGCAGTAAAAAGAAAACCAATATTGAAATTTAGCAACCGGACCATTAAATGTAACTCAACACTCAAATATCTAGGAGTTCTATTAGATCAGAATCTAAGCTTCCTCCCTCACATACAACATCTTAAAAGCACCCTTCTAATCAAGTCCAACAAATTAGCAACCATGTCAGGAAGAGGATGGGGTATTAACCCCAAATTCACCAGACTATGGTATAAATCAGTGGCAGAGAGGATAATATGCTATGCAGCATCAATATGGGCCGATAACCTTACAACAAGAAAAATTAATCATATCAACTCAATACAGAGGCAATTTGCATTAAAAATAACTAACGCCTATAGAACCTCTCCAACCTCAGCTTTATTAATACTAAGTGGTCTAGAGCCAACCTACTTAGTAGCAAAAGGGAAGCAACATTCACACAAATCACAAGACTTAAAATTAATGCAACATTCCACCAACATACATATCTACAGAATGATTATCAAGAATCAATATCACAGTGGTGCGAACCTCCATGGAACAAACCATCAAAAATATTAAAAATACAGAACAAAGAAATAGTGATCTTCAAATATACACAGACGGATCAAAAATGGATAATAGGGTAGGCTCAGCTTTTGTAGCAATGGACAACGACATAGAAATCCACACATGGCAAGAGAGACTTCAAGGCAATAACTCAGTCTTCCAAGCAGAACTAAATGCATTATTGAACTCATTAACATGGATAAAAAACACAAAATATAAAAGAATCAACATCTTTACGGACAGCCTATCATCCATAATAGCCATCAACAGATTTTTCAATACAAATAGCCAGGTTCAAGATGTCAGAAACATACTAAACACAATCAACAACAAATCAATAAGCCTACTATGGATTAAAGCACACGCAGGTAACAAAGGTAATGAACGCGCCGACTCTCTAGCCAAAGAAGCAACAATGAGAAGTACACATCAATCGAAAATAAAAAAACCAACAAGCCTACTAAAACGAGAACTAAAAACCAACAGCCTCAAGATATGGCAAGAAGAATGGGACAATGGGATCACAGGAAGAAGAACTCATCACTTTCTCCCAACAGTGTCCACAAAAATGTCAACAAAACACAAATATAAATTACTTTGTTACGGGTCATGGTCCCTTTCCAGCATACCTATACAGGTTTAACATTAAAGATACGGACAATTGCATTTGTGGCGAAATAGGCACACCGGATCATTATCTATTCTCTTGCTCTCTAACAGTCTCAAATCATGCACTACAACCAAACCCAGAAACATATGAAGCCTGGGCAAAAAAGCAGCAATCTCTAAAAAATAAAAAGAAAAATTATCAAGGTTATGGACTTTGTAACGCAAAATATAGACTATATCACACAATAAAACCATAAACATGTCAATAATATTGTGATGTAACCATATCCCTTAACAGTTTATGTTTATCTATTTACTATTCATAGTTCATATCACTAAGAACCTTGTGTCAACAATTCTGTACATATGTATATAACTGTTATTCTTTTCTCAAGTTGTCTAAATTCATTTTTAATTTTCCTTTTAATATATATTAGATTTTTATAAGTAGTTTTAGTAGAGCGGTTGCTGGCGGAAAGCATGGAATACATGCTATTCGCCATAAATCACTCAAAAGGCCTAAAGCAAGAGTTCCTAGAACTCCTCACGATTGAGAGCCGTTCTGGCGTGTTGATATGCACCAGACAACTCTCAAAGCGGAACGGACCCAGTGATTATCACTGATTAGCAACAGTGAACTCAGCCAAAGGGCTGCTTGCGTTACCAGAGTGGTTTATTCAATCCTCCTTTCCGTAGTTGTGCAACCAACACTGAAATCCCGTTAATTCGGGAAGGCCAGTGGCACTCCTGCGGCGTTCAAGATCAGATTGATAATTTGATACTGTGCATGCCTAGGCGTTGTAAGGCCTGTATTGCATCGTCCGGGAGACATACTCTATATTAACCATCATACTAACCATGTTATACTGTTTTTTGAAAATAGGTTGTTTTTTTTTGAAATTTGCTCCAGGGAGTAAAAATCGCAATTTTTATTAATTATGTCAAACATATAGCATCTTTTTTTGCTCTTTACCTTTTGTTTAATAAATAGACTTTACAAATAAGTCAAATTTGTTTTGCTTCTGTCTGATTCTTTGCCTGAACTTCATTATCCTTAATTTATGGACATGAGTGTATTTAAATATAAGGAAACATATTTTCTTAATTTTCTCTTATATGTAAATAAAATGAATGATGTATGTAATACCTTTACTGGAAATAGAAAATGTTAAGAAAATCCCTTAACATTTTCTATTTCCAGTAAAGGTATAAAAGGTATTTCTAGTAAATATAAAATCTAGTAATATCTAGTAATATTGCAGTTTATCAGAAAATTTGTTTGAAACCAAATTTGTTCAACATGGCTTTAGCATTGTTATAAATGGGCTCAACATGAAAGTATATAAGCTCATATGTTAATTTTTTGTCATTCTGATTGCTTAGAGAAATAGTAAAAATGATGAAACCTTTGACCTTTTTATTTCCTTTGATTATCACATTAATGTCATGCCCCATTGCTATTTTTCAATACATTTCTGTTATCAAAACCCCTTAACCAGTGCACATTCTAAAAAGAACCTGGAAAAAGAATTCTCATGTCCTTATGTGTTGTCAGGAATAGGATGGGTTACTGATTCCAGAAAGCTACACAAAAAAACATCTGTTTGCAAGAAGATCTATTGTTTGTACGAATGTTTGAAGATCTATTGTTTTCTATAAATGCATACTGCTACGCACCTGAGCTCGTTTAACGTATCGCAGAAACCATGGACAAAAGGTGAGTGGAAAATCGCTCTATTCATTGATGAATCCTGGTTTTTCTAACCACTGATTCTCAACTTACGGGCATAACATGTTTCCAAGAGGAATTACAGATATTTGGCCGAGGCGGAAGATTCTAAAATTGGTACTTTAGAAACTGCATGCACAATTGAGATTCACTTAGTATAATACCGAAACAGATATTGGAAGGCTGTTTATTAAAGAATACCATATCTTGTTGATTCCCAATACGTGTCCATGACATTATGTGTAAAAAACCTGGAAATTACTTTGCAATTCTGTATCACATATTTCCGTGGGAAACAGTTCGATGAACATACAGGCTGGTAAATAAATTCACCATGGTAAAGGTTAAAAGCATGCTATTTTTCAAACGAGGATAAACATTAAATATTCTCCAATAATCATCTGAAAATAGGAGAAAAAAATGCATTGAGTTACTAGTGACTAATCAGTGTTGTTCTCAGTTTATATTCAAAATGAGCTTATTTTATTAGGCTAGACGTTTAACCTTTAACATTTGTCAGAAATGCATCATTCTATATCCCTTTCACAACTAAGTTAATCGAACACAGATAGAATTATCATAGTGTATCAAATTTAAACTGGGCTACCCATGTAACACGATTTATGCCCATTCAATTCTTCCAGAATATTTTTCTATATTGCAAACATTGACGTAAGTGGATGATGTTATAAGTCATGAGTAACTGTAGCAGAGAACGGTGAATAACGAGTGCTTTTTTTAAAATTGGTTTTGCAAGTACTAATGTCTTTGAACCACAGCTACGGAAGGTTATGAGAATTGTGAGGTACTTTACACTGAAGTGACAAAAGTCATGGGATACCTCTTAATATCGTGTCGGCCCTCCTTTCGTCCGGCGAAGTGCAGCAACTCGACGTGGCATGGACTCAACAAGTCGTTGGAAGTCTTCTGCAGGAATATTGAGCCATGCTGTCTCGATAGACGTCCATAATTGTGAAAGCGTTGATGGTGCAGGATTTTGGGCACGAACAGACCTCTCGATGATGTCCCATAAATGCTCGATGGGATTCATGTCGGGCGATCTAGGTGGCCAGATCATTCGTTGTAATTGTCCAGAATGTTCTTCAAACCAATCGTGAACAGTTGTGGCCCGGTGACATGGCGCATTGTCATCCATAAAAATCCCATCGTTGTTTGGGTACATGAAGTCCATGAATGGCTGCAAGTGATCTCCAAGTAGCTGAACATAAGCATTTCCAGTCAATGTTCGGTTCAGTCGCACCAGAGGACCAAGTCCATGCCATGAAAAAACAGCCCACACCATTACGGAGCCACCACCAGCTTAAACAGTGCCTTGCTGACAGTTTGGGTCCATGGCTTCGTGGGGTCTGCGCCACACTCGAACCCTACCATCAGCTCTTACCAACTGAAATCGTGACTCATCGGACCAGGCCACGGTTTTCCATTTATCTAGGGACCAACCGATATGCTCACGTGCCCACGAGAGTCGCTCCAAGCGATGTCGTTCTGTCAGTAAAGGCACTCGAGTCGGTCTTCTGCTGGAATAGCCCAAGAAAGCCAAAGTTCTCCGCACAGTTCTAACAAAGTCCCTTGTACGTTCCACATTGATTTCTGCGGTTATTTGACGCAGTGTTGCTTGTCTGTTAGAATTTACGAATCTTTGCAGACGTCGCCGGTCTCGGTCGTTAAGTGCAGGCGGTCGACCACTGCGCTGTCCATGGTGGGATGTTATGCCTGAAATTTCATACTCTCGGCACACTCTTGACACAAGTGGATCTGGGAATGTCGAATTCCCTAACGATTTCCGAAATGGCATGACCCATGCGTCTAGCTCCAACTAACATTCCGCGTTCAAAGTCTGTTAATTCCCGTCGTGCGGTCATCATCCAGTCAAAACCTCTTCACGTGAATAACTTGAGCAGAAATGAAAGCTCTGCGCATTTATGCCTGTTCTACGCGATGCTACTGCCATCTGAAAATTTCCATATTGCTATCCCATGACTTTTGTCACTTCGGTGTATATTTCATCACTATGATGCAAAAAGTGTAGAACTAATTACCCCTAGGGGTACATTATTAATGTTCATTTACTTTTTCCATTGCAGAGCGTGACAAACACGAATGTTTTAAATATAAAAGCTTGAATTTTTCATGCATTTCTTAAAATTAATATCCATTGCCGTTTTGCCATTACGTTTTTTTTATCACCCTAATAACTAATCGAGTGACAAAAATGTTTATTTAATAAACTGAAATCTTATTTTCAGAGGTTCTGCTTTGAAACGGAATGAAGAAATGTAAAAAAAAAAAAAAAAAGATATGAGCCTCAGGCAAATATTTATTTAAATAACTCAGGTATGTTCCAGACATAAAATAAAATAATGCAAAATAGTATTGAAGAGATTATGTGAAACTTCTGTCGGAAAGTGTTAATATAAAATATATTTATTTATCTGAAGGAAATGTATTTGCTCAATGTCTGGAAAAGCACTATAAACATTCTTGGAATAAGCATTCCATTTTCTATGCATCTCCTAAACCAACTTACTATTTTATTTCATAAGTTGCTAAAAAATAAGGAAAGATCCAATTTAGCATGCACTTTTAAATAAATAAAGAAATCTATTAATCAACAGTTACTACAAGGTTTTGATAACAGATTGCCAAAAGCCTTTACTTGTTAAAAAAATGTTTTAAAAAGCATTGACTATATTTTTTTCTTCGAAACAGATAAGAAGTAACTTCGAATAAAATACATTTAAAGAAAGCTTCGAGATACTTTGGAAAGAAAAAAAAAATAATTTCTTGAAAATCTCTTGTTAGATGAAAATCGATCGTTAACTATAAAAGGAAGTTCTTGGGGGTATGTAGATTCTATCATTAGAAAAGTGCTTCAAACTGTTGTCTGTGAAAGCAAAACAGACAAAGATTTCATTTTGTACAAATGTGTTTTCAGTTATTTTGAAAGATGTGTACATAATTCCTTAAAAAGTTTTTCCCGGATATTAAATTTCGTAATTTATAAGACTTAAGTAATCATCACATTTTGTCAAAAAGAATTTGTAATATGTGTACATATGCTAAATATAGAATGTAAGAGATTTCTGAGAAAGGAATTTTTACGAAATTATTATTTCTACAAAAGCTTATAAATTTCCTTTGTTGTTAATCAAATAATGTATAATACATGTTTTAAATTTAATTTATTTTTTCCTGTTAAATAAATGTTTTCTAATGAATTTTACCGGAATTTAATTATTATATCAGTAAAAAAAAATAATGTTTCATAACTCTGATTTTTTTTTGAAGTGCTAATTGCTTAATGCCTTCATGTTAAAAAGGAGATTACTCATTGTTTCCGAAATGTTATGTTACAAAGGAAATTAAACTGTCTTTGACATTACACTACATTCACAAAAGTCTCTCTAATTTTCTTTCAAGTAGACTTTTCTTTTTTTTTTAACAAAGAAAAAAAATACGTGTTTTTCACATGAATTGAATTATTTGTTTAACTTGATAATGAATTTAGAAAATGCTTAACTCATAATAAAAGCTTATAACTGTTTATAACTCATATTCAGTACAACTTTATTAAATGATTGAAACTTATGTACTCTAAAAGATATATTATGACTCTAGTGCAGTTAAGTTAAAAGGGCAATGAAGAGTTATTTTTAAAGTCTGGTACACAATGTTGATATAATTTCATTTTTTAAAATTATTTTATATTTTTGAATAATAACCAAACAAATAATTTAATTCATTCAAAAAACACGTGTTGTTTTTTTCTCGTGTAAAAAAAAGGGAGAGACTACTTCTGAAGGCAAAGAACGAATTTTTTGAGTCCATATTACAGATACTCTTTTATCTAATGGAAGTTATGATCTTTACGGTTGTGATTGTAGAACGGAGAAAGGTTTGTTAGTTTTGAATAGTGAAAATGTGGTATAAAATAAAAAGTGAGTTTTTTGCTGGAGAAAGCAGAGGTTGTTAGAAAAAAATTCAAAAATTTTATTGACTGATTTTTGTAAGTTTATTTTCCTCTGATATAAAAATTTGCAAATGTTTTTAAAAGAAACTTGTTATGAAACAAAATTCGCAATTGATGTTAAACTGTATAAAAACAAAAAACTTTAAAGTTGTCACCATTCAAGGAATTGGAAGATGACATTTTTCAAGGAAATTCGTGAAACAGAAACATGCCTATAATAATAAATAAGCCTGTTTCGAAAAAGAATGCAATCGGAATTGCGTTTGAATTTAAGGATTCAGAGTTTTAAATTGTTAACTTACCGTTTAAAGAAGAGAAGCAATACATCATACAAGCCTAATAATGATGGATAATCTGATGGAGTTGCTTCTGAGATTGTCTAAAAGTGGATGAAGATGCATTGCCATCTTTCGCACCACATTCTGGTAAAGACATTTTCAATGCTTGATAGATAAGAATGTCTTTCAATATTGCACGTAATAGTTTTTTTGCAGGAAACTTTGGGAAACTATTCAAAATGCAATTTATTATTTTGCATTCACGGTTTCAGAAGGGAACGAAAAGTGCATGAAATACATTGTTGGAAAATCCAAAACTTTTCAAGAATAAAAAAAAAAAAAACTTTCCTACTGAATATAAATACAGAAAAACTTAGAGGAAAAGAATAATATTTGAAATTTTTCTTTATAAATTGGAATAAAAAATATGCTCACAGAAACATGAGATTCTCCTTTTTATTGATCAATGCTCAGTTCATAAAGTGCATTTGAATTTATAAAGTGCAGCTGTACAAACAAAGTTCAGCCTAGTGATTTGGTGATCATACGTTTCAAATATGAATTATGAACTTATTATATTTTTAAATTTATGTCATCTTTTATAAAATATGGTTTCCTGGGTGTCATAAGGGATAAATCTCTTTGGGATTGCATAGTCCACGATGCAAGTGTTATGGCATCAGAAATTCAGACATGGCCATTCGAGCATTAAAATATCAAAGCTTTTCTTTCATATTGCAACGGACAAATGAAGCGTTTAAAAGCTCATATGTGTTGAAAATGTGATTCGTGATGTAGCTCATAAACACAAGACGTTAAGCAAAATTACTAATTTCTTTGAAGCACACTGTAGAAAACTAGTATTTAAACCATAGTAAAGGAGGAAGAAGTAAATCATATGAAGCCAAAATTAATCTTTATTTCACGACCATTGTTTGTTTTCTGCAACTTTTATTAATTTTTTTTCTTCCACATCTTTCTATTTTTCTTGGTTCATGGAAATAAGTTAAATCGGTAATTTTATATAAAATAAATTTTAATACTTTTTGTATTACTCCATTGAATGTATCAGCATATTTCCCTTGAATATTCTGCTTATATTTTATACACTTTTGATTTCAATATAAAATTCACCACGGGTATCGTATTAAGTGGCGAACCTCCATTATGAGTAGGTTAGCCTGTTTTGAGGAACTGACTTATGAGTTATTTCTGATGATTTAGTGAAGAGAAACTCGCAGAAGTTTGGAGCTCGTTTTTGTTGCCGAGCAACGGTTGACGTCAAGGCCTTTTACTTAGAGGGGTTTCCCCGTATCGTGTTCCAGTTGAAGTTGTTAGCATTGGATGCCACAGCGCTTAGTGGAAATGTAACTGATATTTCGCCATGAGTGTTGTTTTTTATTTTTTTTGTAATATCGTGTTTATGTCGTAAAATAAAATCCGTGTCAAAAATAAATAAAATTGTTATGGTATATGATGGAGTTATGGAAGGCATTACAGTATTCTCTTTTGTATAGTAGTTTTTTTGTTCTAATGCAGCTGTCAAACACTTAGACACTTGCTTTTGATGCCTTAAGGCAAGCGCTGCACCGGCGTTACTCACTTAACACTACCCAGGAGGTACGTGTAGCTTGATGATAAGCGACGGACGCGGAGTAACAATACCTCCCTTTTTGTATAGTAGTAAATCATTTCAATTAACTTAATTATAATTATTAATCATGTGTAAATGTTTCAGCTTTTATCCCCATTTAATAGTAATGTAAGCTAATTAACATGCAATACAACCAAGGTTTCGATACCTGCAAGGTTCTGATACCTTGAAATACAAGCATTTTGCAAAAATGAGTAGATTGAATGGCAATTTTGGCAATATATCTTTCATCGACCGAACAAGTCAGATTGCTTATATATTTTCCGAGATTTCTAATGACATCATTATTATTATTTATTTCACAGTAAGGAAGCCTTAGTGATTCCCCGAAGTAGAATTCATCAATAAAAAATTAATGATTAATAAGCATCAAATTCATATGCAAATACAAAGGAACGCAAACGCATTGGGGAAAAATAGTTTATTTTAATCTGAATTTATGATAACTTTATATACTTCTGTGATGTGAAAATATTTTATATTTTTAAACCAACGTGACCAAAGTGTGATTATAATTTCAGCAAATATTTATATTTTTGATCGCTGAAATCTTTTCTTCAAACCATTAAAAATTTACGATCATAGAAGGCAAAGTTTTGTGTAGATTTACTACTTAAACCTGGTAGCAAAATAATAATAAAACAACACATAAGAAAACATTATTATTACAAACGTTCGATAAATTTATTATTTTTTCCCTAAGGATTTTGATATTTATGAAAAATAATTACTTTACAAATTCTTTGTGTGTTTATTATATAAAAAGAAGCATATATAGGACTTCTAATAGTGTACCTCGATTATTTTGTTTGGATGTTTCACATGTCTTCGATACATTCATTTATGTTGATTATATTCTGTTGTTTTCTCCAGTCTTATCGTAAAAAAGAGATTCCCATAAGAAAAGAACAAAAGAAAAAATATTTTTGCTCATTTGTAATTTCTTTTGTTCTGATTTCTTTTACATGTTAGTATTATGATATTTCGTTTAATATTTCAACATTGCAGATTTTGTATACATGTAAGTAGATAGTTAGTTGCAAGCACACTTAAATATAACAATGTTTTAAAAAAAATTTATGAATATAATACAAATTTAATAAATAATTAATACACTTACAACGTTTGTTTAAGTAGCAAAAAATTTTATAAGCGTATCAGTTATTAAGAATTTTTTTTCTTACCAATTTAAAAACTATGAATAAAACCAATCATAGCAAAACTAAAAGAAAAAGAACTTCAAAACATTGACTTTATTTATGTTCATGTACTGAATTGCATTATATAAATCTTTGTAATGAAACCTTCCGTGTTATCGGCGTACATCGATGAACATCTTCCTAATAAGGAAAATTGATGGTTTTTTAATAAGAATTAATTGTATGTTTATTTACTTTTTATAATTAATAAGTTACATTGGCGTCAGTTGTTGTCTATGTTTATATAAAGTATTATCCCTTTAACATTCTAACAATTTTTTTTTTTTTCACAATTATTAAAAAATATAAAGCATATTTAGGAACATAAAATAAACGTCACCATTAATTCATCCTGAAAAAAAACCCCGCAATGTTTATAAGCAAAAAATTAAATTAAATGAATATGTTTATAAAAAATTTAATGTATATTTGTTTTTCAATAAAATTTGCCTCTGTTATGTGTGTTGCTTTTTTCAAATGAGTGAACTTTTCAGAATAACTAAAATTTTAATTTACGAAATGAACCAGTTAAATTCTCTAGATATAACTACAATTCTTCGGATACTTTACCTCGGACTTTTATTTAAGTTGATATTAACAACTATTTAAATAATGAGTTTAGTTATAAATTAGAAAATCGTTAGATATAATTAACTAATTATGTTTATGCTATTGACATCGACGAATATCTATCAAATTAGAAATGAATATAAATATATATTCTTATAAATATATATGATTATTACTTTTTGGAGCCAAAGTTTACCTTTGCATATGTACTATTTAAATTATAATATTTTTTTGTGTGATATTAAAAGAATCTATTTTTTTTTGTACTAGAATATTAATTGAAGAATTTTCTCAAGTAAATGTGATTAAAATGGTTGATTAAAATATGATATGATTAAAAAATGATATGATATGATTAAAAAAATATTTTATATGATTAAAAATATTTTTTTTTTGTTTTAAATGCAATATGAGTTTCTCCAAGGCTTATATGTATTTCAAAAAAAAGTTTAAAGAAGATGCTTGTTGTGAAACATTTGCATTTTTCTGTTGCAAAGATCCTTTTTTTTTTGTTTCAATTAGAATAAATACTAATTTATATTCATACTATATGTTAAGAGATTATTTTCTTTAATAACTGCTGTTTAATTTTCTAGAAGATGTTTGAGGATTTAAAAAAATGCATAAGAGGAGTTAACTTAAAAAACGAGCAATTACATTTCATTACATTATTAATAATTTGATTCAGAACTCATTAACAAAAGTATTTTATTTATAATCATGCACTGATGCCCTTTAGGAATGCTGAATACGCTAATGATCATTCCCCATGTGATTAACTATTAAGATTATGTTTTTAGATTGATTCAGATTTTTTCATTACAGAAACTTTAAATTATGATTTTTTTGCTATAAACGAAGGATTAAAAAAATGGAAATATGGAGAGGTTGATATTTGTCTAGAGAAATTCTCGTATCCTAACGTCTGAACAGATATGAATGTCGTCAAAATAGTAAAATGTATTCTCACTTTATATCTATATTTCCCTTTTTCACTATTCGCTTCACTTCATTTCTTCACATCCTTTATTTTTTTTAAATTTATTTTTTAAAATCTTATTTAAAAAAATGAGGTTAGGAAAATGAAAATTTTACTATATGAATATGCGAAAATTTAAATATTATGAAAGTTTTTCATGTTTGTTTAAATGGTATAAATAAAAAACATCATAGCTTATTTTATGCAATGGAACTATTGTAAAATGGTTGTGGTTGGGTTGAAATACTAGAAAGACAGGTTTCATTACTCACAATGTTATTGACACACGCACAAACACCACACACATACAATTAGACTCAAACAATAGTTATCACATTTAAAGTAAAAGATTGATAATTATAGTTTCGTGGACGGACTCCAATTCTGAGCTGGTACTCTCTACTAAGAGCAGGATAAGTACAGGGTTGCGTTAAATATACTTCCTCTCCTGGTGAGACCAACTACAGATTTAAGAGAAAGAGCGCAAGGTTTCGCTCCACTTTCTTTCGGGTGAGAGTCTCGACGCCCACTGACCTTTTCTCCTGAAAGTCACAGAGAGCTGTTGCTAGTGTGTAGGAGGGTAGGGTTACATTAGGGTAGGAGTAGGGTTACATTATGATTTAACGAATTCAGAGGATCAAGAAAAATAATATTCTATTCGGAAAAAAATGTAGATTTTTTTTTTATATTTCTAATGCAGCTTGCAATACAGAGATAATTTTCTTTATGCTATACACTGATCCAGAAAACCTTAAAAATACAGTAAAAATACAATAAATCACACAAAGAAAAAAAAAGATAGAAGAATTGTACAAAAAGAAGTTAAATAGATAAGAATTAGGACGGATTGAAGTTAAACCATTAAAACAGGATCAAGTTTTCAAACCATTTAGAAGGTATTTATATACGGAAAAATGTTAAATTGTGGATTTCATAAAAAAAATTTAAAAAAAGAAACATATATGCAAAAAAATGTTTAGGGTACAATAAAAAAAATTTACATTATATGCTGAAATTCGTTAAATGTGTGAACCGTTAAATCGGAATTGCACTATTATTACAATTATATTATTTCTCCATTTTTACAACGCAATGAATATAATCGAGATATAATGATAATATATCTCCACAAGAAATGCAATCAGTTTCATTGAATAGCGGAAGCATTGTTCCTGTCTGAGTGTATCAGTGGAATCAGCAGTGTGCAGAAGGTGACCCGAGGTATCAGGCTGAGTGACAGCCGCTTCCTTCGGGACATCCAGCACACTGTCGACGGATAAGAACTAATGAACGGAGAATCCTTGTTATGTGTCTCTGGGATCGTTGGCTGCTCGCACTCTGTCCATTTGTTAAGTAAGCAGCTCACTCAAAGTAGATTCTATTTTTTCCCTAATAATGAACCCATTAATAATGAATGCATTATAAAGAATAATTATCCTTTTTTTTAAATTTGTGACCTATGAGTACTTTAATGTAATATATTTGTTAATGTAACGCAAATTTAGAATCGTTACATAAATAAATGTTTTTCGTAATTAGTAAAGAATTACTACTAATCGATAAACTTATTAACGTACCTTATATTTATTAAGTTAGTTAGTTTACGATGGATATGAGTAATCTTAAAAATATATGGCCATGCTGAAACATTTCATTGTAGTAAAGGATCGTTTCAGTGTAGATATTTGTTCTTAAAATGCTACTCTAAATGATCAGAGTAAAACTCAATTGTTGTTACAATTAAAAAGTAAAAAAATATTCGTATGGAAATTTTTGTTCAAATTATCTTATTTTTGGTTATCAAAAGTAATAATTGAATTTTTTAATAATGCGTTAAATTTTAGTTTCTCACACATGCACGCACACAAAAAACCCACCTTACAGAGGGTTTTTTTTTCTTCTTCTATTTGGGTAACATAATCTGTGCCAATTATTATTATATTCAGAATGACGAATAATTGGTTGAACTGAAACAGGTATAATTGTAGGTTAAAATAATCACCTAATTGGATGTACAGTGCGGTTAAAAATTTTGATTTTTAGAAAAAAAAATTATTATAACGACTCATACGGTGAATGCACAATTCAGAATACGAATTCTTTTCATTCATTTGAATGAAAAAATTTCGAACTTTTACTATAGCATTTTACGTCAATGTCCGTAACTAATTCTCAATATTTAATTTTCTAATTTAATCCGAGCTCTAATTACATTTAATTAGAGCTAGGATTGAATCCATGATTCAATTCGAAAAGCTGCTTTAGATGTTCGGGGGGCATTTACCTTTGTAATAATTTTTTGAAATTGTACAGTGATTTTATGGACACTGTGTAGATTAAAGAAAATGCCACAAGAAGATGATATAAACTTTTGATTTTTCTTCTTAGAAAACCGATTATTCATCAATGTTGAACTGATTGTCTTTGAAAGTTGTTTAATGATATGAAAATCTGAGGGAATAGAAAGAAAATATTCTTCTGCTGACTGCGCTTGCAATAAAGATTGGAGATGAGAGCTAAGGTTGAATCTACTGACAGCGTTGACTGCTGTATGTAAAGTATCTGACAATCAGCAGTCAGCTTAGCAGATATTTTCCGGTGGGCTCTTCCCTACAATCCACAAGTGCACAACAGATACTCTTGAAAATATCTCCAGATGGAAATATCCTCTTCTTTCAAATATCAACCATTTTTTGGAATTTTCTTCGTATACATTAGTACAGTGATTTTCAATTTTTTGATGTCGGGGGGCATTTAAAATCCTACAAAAAATTATAAGCGCAATACATGAAAATTTCTGAGAAATATGTTATACTACAATAGTTAAGTCAAATGTTGCTGAAAAAATAATGCGATAAAAAAAAATAAAATGAATCTCACCTTAAGTTAAAATCTCACTTTAAGTTGAGTTTATGAGAAACACGAGCCCGAAGTGTGCTAGAGATTTCTGCAATGTTTATGCATACATTACAAATGCAAAATCTCATTTTCTCGTCAATACATCGACGATTTCTCCTTTTTTACACTTAATTTAGTTGAGGGTAGAAAATACTATTTATATAAATATGATGTTGGAAATTGTAGTAAAATTGAGATGTATTTTATGATTGAGATGAGTTTTGAGATGTATTTTAAAAAGGTTTCGAGTGACAATTAGTTATGTTTAATCTTCAATCCTGTATCTGTGAATATTACTGCTAATTCTTCTTCTTAAGTTAATATTATATTATCAGCTCCACACATATGGTGGAGTCTCATAAGCTGCAATGGAAATTTTTTAACAATAAAAATCAGACTCTTACAGTTCTAGTAACCAACCATGGAAGTTACGGCTCCTAGTTTCTCAACATTTTTTTGTGCATTATTGTTGTTTGGCACTTTTTAAGTGAATTAAAATAGAATAAAAAGGCTATAAGAGAAGTTACTTGTTTATAATGAAAGTTGTTTGTGAACTATAACAAAAGAGTAAACATATAAGTATTTTTATATCTGGACATATTTCTCTGGAATACCACAGGGAGCACTTTGAAATCATCTAGGGCGCTTTTTGATAACCACTGGTCTAGAGTTTAATTTTTTGCCAACTATCTAGTCATCTTCTTATCATTTAAGTTATCTAACACTTTCTGATATTTCATTGGTTTTATTATATCTGAGAGGCTTTTGTATTTGTATGCATTATATTTCAATTCGGCTTTAAAAATGTGCTATGTATAATTTTTTTATTGAAAATTTTGTTGAGGATTTAACATTGAACGTGATTCAACTTTAGTTAATAAACAAATTAAAATTTAAAAAATTATTACAAAATATTAAATTCGATGTATTCTATGTTGTATTTATTGCAAATTATGGAAATAATGTAAAGTAATGGGCAGATATAAAATATCGAAAAGAGTCGGGACCCTACCAAGTGGAACACGAGATCATCAATGTACAAAATAAAACGAAAACAATAAAAATTGCTACAAAGTTGCCTTAAGTAAAAAGAAACCACAAAAAAATTATATTATTAAGCAGAGACCGAGATACCTTCTAAGAAGTTAGCTTTAAAACTGTCCTCATTCCTGCTGAAAAGTCTACCTGCCATTTATAACCATAAGGGGCACTTTCCTGCAGTCCAAGCTCTGTGCAATTCTATTAGAGGCCATTACTGAAATGAATTCTTGGCCATCGATCAATTAGCCAATAATCAACTCTAAATGCTGGCAATTCTTCGGGTAGCGCTCTTTATTTGATTTGAGCCGAAACAGATAGGCTCGTCTCAACACATCCATCCACATTCGTTACCGTAATTGACTGCGTTTAACCGTAAACAGGACGAAAAGAAATGCTTTTAAAAGACGGTGCGCCGCTTTTTACCTTCAGAAAACTATTAATAGATGAATAGTAATGATGTACTTCATTCGTCTTACTCTTTACTCGGAAAGAAAATATGTCAAGAATTCATTATAATAATTTCACTTTTTTTCGTAAAAATTACAAAAATTTCGATTTATCTTAATATTTATATATTTACCAATATTTTTTTAAATCTTATTTCCATTTGTAAGCTTTGTAATAATAATTCAAACAGTCTCAGCTATTCCCGAAATACAATAATTTCGATAAAATATTCTCAATAGCTCCTCCTGTAACATGCCATTGAAATTATTTTAATATTTTTTTCCAAGTTGTTGTAATATTATAAATCTGCACTAAAGTTTATTATAATAATCTTTTAATATCCATTTGTTATTCGAAAAATTATATTATATTATTTTTTTATGAATCAAGAACATATTTCTTTAAGTATACTACTGAACAGTACACTATATTAATGAATACAACAGTATTAAAATAATATTTATTGTTCGTAATTTCACCGATAATTCACATGTGTATAGCATAAAAGAAGTACAAAAATTCCCACCGTAGAGTTCCAGATATTCGCTTTTTAAAAAGTAAGAGCAATGCAAATTATCTTAGATTAACGAGCACGGCTCATGCGCAGTAAGAGAGCTAATCGCGTCGAAATTATTTAGTCGCGTCCTTTGCAGCCATTGTTTCGGAAGTGAGGAGACTCGTTGATAGTTGTGACAATACGTTTATCATAAAAAATTAACCTACTTAGAAGTTTTTCTGGATTGTCAAACATATTACACTCAATTATGGGCCGATATTCCTAAAAAGTATTCCAGGTAGGCAATGTCTTAGTTAATCACCTCTCGATGGCATGATCGTGGCACACATAGATGAAGCCCACCAATGTTCAATATGCAAAAAAAAAAAAAAAAAAAATTATTAAAAGGAATTGTGCTCCTGTTGGCAGACATAAAAATTATGCACTCTTGGCAAACATTAAGCCATTGTGCGTATGATTTGGCCTTGTTGCCTTAAATTCAATGGATTTTTTTTTAGATGCTTTTGGGAGATATATGGGTGCATAATTCACTTACCTCCTACTAAATTTCTCGCGTCCCAGTGGCAACGTTTGCAACTACCTTGTGTAGGAGAGCTGTGGTTCGAATCCGCTGGAGGTGTATTTGTAGTCACTGCTTTCAGAAAGCACTTGTTCTCCCCTCGACTTTTTCTTAAACAAGATAAAATATTTCAGCATCTATAAAAAAAGTATCATCATTAAGTATATTAACTTGTATGTTTTCATCTGAACATTTAGCGCGATATATAACATCGTGCGTCTGCTTTTTGACAGAACTTGTTTTATTTGGAAATGGTATTTATTTTTAAGAACTTAATAATTAAACTTGATTTATTTGGAGAAAAAAATAAATGAAATTTGATAAGAAGTATTTAATATTAATACAATATCAAGAAATATTATGACTTACTAGTAGCATAAAAAATCATTCTAACATAAATATGTTATTAAGAAAATAAATGCGATCTTGAAGAGCATTTAAATGAAGAATTTGAATACTTGGGTTTATTAATAATGCAAACTGTTTATTAATCAGAAAATAATAATTATTTATTTAAATCGGAAAAAATGGAAGATTATATTCATCAGAAAGTTCTTCACGTATTTTATTTTATTTATTAATTTTAAAAGTGAGAAAAGGTGATTTATTCTTAATAGGAAATATGCCATATTGCCTTTAAGGTCATGCTCTACAATTTAAGAATGTTCCTTTAATTTTGTATACAAACTATTATGCACATTTTGCATTTACATTAAAAACATTAAAAATTACTATTACATTAAAAATTTTACATTTACTTTTATTATTTATATTTTTGCGTTGTTATACAAATTATTTTAAATTCTAAAACACAAGAATATTATTATAATACTTATTATAAATTCTAATATTGCAAAAACAGGGATCCAGAAGTCTGAAAGATTAAAAACAAATAAATTTTCTAAAATATGTATCGATAATTTGAAAATAAATATTACATAATAAATTATTATATAATATTAAACAAAATAAAGAATGGGATGCTTTTGAATATGTTAATTTAATAGGAGTTTTAAAATTTTGTTTCAATTTTTGAAATATTCAAGCCAAAAATGATTCATAAATTGTTTATATGGTTTTTTTAATGTTCACTCTATAAAAACTCTTGTTGTCAGTTATATATTAATTAAAATAGGGTTGCATCTCAATGCAGTGCCCAGCAATTTTGTTGAGTGCAATTATGAAATAAACATATTTTTTGTGGAGATCTCATAAAATACGTAATGAATTCTTGAAACAAACTACTAATGACTAATACTACTAATTTACTAATGACTAATATTTTATTAGACAACAATATTAAGGTATGCAATGAATAAATAATGCATAGAGCATAAGCACATAATATAGAGCATAATTTTTTTTTATTTCTTTGCTTAGAATAAATGAGAAAACATTGAAAAAGGTTTTATTTAAATAAAAATATTTTTTTTTTAAGAAACTAAAGTCAGATCACGTTAAGTTGTTTTATCATTAAAATCTGACGATATGATTAAAATATTTTTAAGATATTATCTGTCATATAATTTTAAGTGAAAGTAATGGGATGAATATGGGAATAATAAATAATGAAAATAATGGAATAAATAAAAAAATAGGAAGTGAATGATAGGGAAATGTTTCTCTTCTGATAATTTCTTATAAGTTAACGGCTATAAATTAACAACTGACGAAAACATTGCGAAAGGCTTTTATTCTATCACTTACTTATCTTAACGTTAAAGCTGTTACATAAAGGGGCCTATGGATACATTTTAAGACCGATAACAGTTCTAAAAGTAAAAAAAAATAAAAAGTTAACTCTTCTGTACATCTACTTAATTTTATGAAGCTAACACAAGAACGAGATGGATTTGGTCCCAATTGTTAAGCTAATTTCTCATCAACGTACTCTCAATATATGAAATTTTTTTATAGGAGATAAGTATTATTTCATTGAAATGACAATTTTTTTAATAGAAAATAATTTTAATTTATCTCTAGTATTTTATTTATTTTTTTATTTTTTGAGGTACATTTTTTTTACCCTTTTCGGCGCATTTAATTATTTTATATGTAAAAAAATACAAATTTTTGGTTAAAATTATATCAAATCTATGTTTTACATTATATATACAGTAGAAAATTTTGAAAAAAGAAAGCATGAAATTTCATCATGCAATATGAAAAATCAGTTCAGATACCGATTAAATTTGCTTACATACCTACAACATATTTTTGACATTTATTTAGTTATGAAAAGACTATTTTTCAGAATCATCTTCAGAACAATTATTACATATGATGAGAAAATGCATTTTACTAAAAATGTATTAGATTTCTCACAAACATATAATTTCATTCTACAGAATTTTCTGGGCAATTTTTTTATGTGCACAAAGGACAGCTGATTTCTTAAAACGCTTTGTTTCTTTAGCCAATTTAGTAACTTTTTTTGTGTTGTTTTTACACAAGATGGAATATTTTATTTGTAATATTTATATATTTTATTTCTTGATTCATTTTATAAATACTTTTTTAGATGTTCGTCAGCAAATCCATTCAAATAATTATGCTGACTTATATTTTTGGCATCTGAAAAATCTGTAAAAGCTCTGTAAATGGTTTTGTCACAAGGACAAAACAACAAGAACAAGAATGATGTACCTGTAATAATAATTAATACAAAAAAATATAACGTTTGCATAAATTTTCATTCTTGTTTTACAGAATAAAAAATAAATATTCAAAAAAAATCTCATGAATTAAAATGTTTTTTGTTACAATAAGCTGCATAATGTCGAACTATTTCAGGCCAATTAATTTTTTTGTACTAAAAAAAATTCAAATTTGATCTTTTCGTAACATTTGGCTTAATGCTTTAATAACTGTTTTTCCAAGACAGAAAAACCTTCTCTTAATTACTAAATTCATGAAGGATTAAAAGATTTAAAACTATAAAATGAGTTTCGTTTCTAAAAATGAATACCTAATTGAAACTGCTATACTATTTAAAAATAATTAAATCCCTTCTTTAATTATTGGATGTAGAAAAAATGTAAACTTTTAGCCCAATAAAGCTTATAAGTCCTTTTTTTAAAAATATTATTTGACCATGCACAATTTTCTTAAAATTACTTATGAGCTATTCTAGATGAATAGTTTATAGGGTTTTGCGTTGTTTTTTTAAACTATATTACAAATTCTTAAAACTAACTAGGAGGGGTATTAGGTAATTTTATTATTATTTTTTTTAAATAATGGATTCATTAATTAAGCGAATTTCTTTCCGTTAGACAAAAAATAATTAGTTAAAAAAACATACTGATTTGGAATGTAAATTTAATAAATATTTTTTATCTTAAAAATCTGAAATGAAAAAAGAAAGTTTTTAAAAAAAATACCAAACTGTCCGCATTAGTTTATTTTTAATCGGAGATTAAGTTATTGAAACAGAAGCATTGATGTGCATTCATTCCGCCGTTTTTTGTTGTTCTTCATTCATAAATGCTTTTAAAATAATAATATAAAATGGTTTTCTTTTTAAAGCTAATGTTTCGAGATATACCAACACTAAAACTAGTTTTAAAAAATTAGAGTTAGTAAGTTACTAAAAATTTGAAAAATGTAAAATTTTTTCTTTTATAATGTCTAATTGAAATTTTCAAGTGTGGTGTAAAATTGAAAATAAATGAGTAACTATGTGAATGAATTTTACGAATAGGAGGTAGGTAATAGCCGAACATAAGGTGTTAAATTTGCATACATTGCTGTCCTAATGCAGCTAGCAATATAGAGACAGTTCATCTTTATGCCATAAGCAAGGGTTGCACTGCTGTTACTCATTTAACCCTACCCAGGGGGCGCGTGTAGCTTGAAGATAGGCTAGGGGCGTGAGTAACACTACCCCGCAACGCTCTACGATCCTATTAGACCGAAACTTATGGTTTAAAGTGGATCCTGAACCCTTGCAAACATCCATGGCACCGCCGGGACTCGAACCCTACGAGCACCAGAGCGCTAGCCATTCGCCCATCAGGTCTCTAAATTTGCATACGAGTGAATAGAATTTTATTACGTTTTATTTTTTAATGTCTTCTTATTAATGTGAACTAAGCTTTTATTTAATATAACTTTCAAACATTGCTTCATTAGTTAATTTTTTCACATCAATAGTTTCGTGTTTCGTGTTAAATTCCCAATAGATAGAAGAAATTATTTCTTTCTGAAAGAAATTTCGTGGATAATTGACCGCATTTGAGTGGGGCAAGGGTGGGGTGGGGTGGGGTGGGGGGGAGAGATGACAAAAAATTCCTATAGACCAAACGAATGTTAAAGCGAGACATTCACAAAAAACATCACTATCCCCCATTTGTTAAAAGTTGTGACAGTAACCTAATAAACTTTTATCTCTGAAAAATTTTCAATTTAATACATTACATTTTTCATATTTTTTCTTTGCAAATTTGCTTTTAAAATGTTTTATATATCTAAATTAATTCAAGTAATATATTAAGAAATTTTATATTAGATAAAAGTAATTACTTTAAGTTTCAAATTTAAGCTCTTCTATTAAAGTGTAGTAAAAGTAAAAGAGATGATATACTATACAAAGCGAAAATATAATTTTCAATTTTGAGAATGGAAATTTCATAAAATACTGCAATTAATTATTATTGCAGTCTTTTTTAATACTTTATTTTTCCACGCATAAAACTTAATTTAAAATATTCAAATAAGAATATGAAAATAATTTTTAATAAAAGTTTGTGATGTAATATAAAATTTCATTCATCCTTTTATTTATTCACTGTAATTTTTCTCTCGAGTTTTAAAATTAAAAGAAAGTATTCTTCTTTCATATAACAAAATCCTCTGATTACAAAATCTTCCCGCTTTTTCATAAGATTAATGGTTGTTGATATTATAAATTAAGGAAAGAGTTGAAAATGTTTATAAAACAAAAATTTCCTAAAAGCGATCATGATAATTGCATTTCTTTTATGTATTGAGTTCTTCAAAATATTTATGCACATTATCTTTTCTATTTTCATTTAACAATGAGTGTTTTTTAAACAAATATTGTCATAATCTTTATATTGATGCACATTTAAAAACATTTTGTCATTATATATGAAGTTTTATTTATTTGTTTATTATTTTTTTGCTCTATTGCAGCTGGCAAACACTTAGACAATTGTCTTGGATGCCTTAAGGCAAGCGCTGCACCGACGTTACTCGCTTAGCACTACCCAGGAGTTGCACGTAGCTTGAAGATAAGCTACGGACGTGCAGTAACAATACCCCCGCAACGTTCTACGATCCTGTTAGACCGGGATCTACGGACTATAATCACCACCAGGACTTGATTACATATAGAGTAATAACAGTTACTTGCCCCCTCACACAACTCAGAACTAGAGACCATGTGTGCTTATTTTGAGTGCGAGCCATGATAGTTCAATATACACAGATTTTGTGGGCTACAAAAAATTATATATTCAGGTAAATATAAAAAGGTAAATATTCAGATATAATAATAATGTATTAATATGTCATATAATTATATATTATAAATTCAATATATACTTTTCAATATATTACTTAATCAATATATACTTTTCAATATATTAATATGTAAATATATTATATTCAGTAGGAATTGTGGTAAATATGATTGTACCGATATTCAAATGATGGTTAGAATTTCCTCGTTTTTTTATTTTGCATATTCAAAATAGTTATTGCTAAAATTCTTCCCTAGACATTTTAAAGCTCCATCCACTCAAAAATAACATTAACTTTTCTGAGTGGTGTTATCATAAAAAAATGTCCAACAAGATTAGTGACTCTGTGATAGAGAAATTCTGTATAGAGGGTTTTCTGTTTGATTGGCTTGATGAATTTTTTCTTCTAATGCAGCTGAAAAATACTTAGACAGATATCTTTATGCCTTAAGCAAGGACTGCATCGACGTTATTCATTTATCACTAGTAGGTGTAGTTTTAAGATAGGCTACGGTATGATAAGATGATACTCATTCTATTAGATCAGTGTTATACGGCTTAAAGTGGATTCCGAACAATTACAAACATCCATGGCACCACCGGGACTCGAACCCGAAAACTGTGGTACCAAACATCAGGGAGCTAGCCACTTGGCCATCAGGCCGCTTGATTGTTATTGATATTGATAATAGTGTGCGTGATACATGTAGTTAATATATTAATTTATTTTAGGATATCGCGTGTAAAAGAGCATAAGAGAAAAAAATAAAGTATTGAAAATAAAATATTATTCAATTAATTATCATAATATTTAATTAATTTTATCAATTATTACTAAATTTAAACTAGTAAAAATAAATTATTTTGGTATTTTTTTTAAGAAAAAAAAATATTTTATTTGAATTTTAATAAAATGAACTGCAGAAGCATGACGTTTCGATAAGCAGAAATAACTTAGAAAAATAACCAACCTTTATTAAATTCTTATCAGTCAAATATTTATGTTATCTGAAAAAGTAAAAGCGAAACGTATGAGGAAACATTATCGAAAAATTTCCATTATTAACTGAAATGTTTGGTAATCAATTTTTTGAAAAGTCTGAAGATGAAAATAAAATAGAACAAACTTGAAATCACTTTTAATATCAAATGAATGATTACAAAAGCGGAGAATAAAAATCGAAATGAATATTTAGAAAATCTTAAATTAATTTTAATTAAAATATTAAAAAAAGTAATATTTTGTAAAAAAACTAAATCATTTAGAGATTTAAAACAACATTTGATTAATTATTGATATCAATATTTAATCAGAATAACTAAAATTGTTCATTTAAGTTTTGTATTCCTTATAAATCGATATTACTTTGCTGTTTAATAAAATAATTTTAAACGATAAGTCTAAAATTTATTTTCTAATTAGCTGAAGCCTTATTTCGTGATGATGAAATATTTTAAAAGCTTGAATGACTTTGAATTATACGTTTAAGCTTGAACGATTTTGACAAATTGTAATTATATATTTGATAAAAGAAAAGAAAAACTAGTATAAAAGAATAATTTGGGGCATTTCCTAACAACAAATTTTTGATTATTTACAACAATACTTTATTCATCAATTCTTCAATGACTGCTTTCATCAATCGCTATCAATATTTTGAATCAAATATTTCTGAAAAAATGATAACGTAACAAAATTGTCAACAACAACAAAAACCGTCTCATTTTCAATTATCATTATAGTCAAAATGATCTTTAATTTTTAATTAATGAATTTTATGTATTATTTAGTTTATTGATAATTTTTGTGGAAATTATATAATGAAGTATGTAGGTATGAAGTATCAAGATAAACTTTAATGAATCATAATTACACAAAAAGCAATCTCATGACAATTGTGCTTTAATTTTTGTATGATACTATGAATGTATAGATGTAATCTTTATTTAGAATTACTCCTCACCTGAAAAAACTTTTAATTATTAAAATTTATTAAAAAAAATTATTTTTGTATCAACTGCCACTCTTCGATGAGCAGGGAAAATAAATGACTGTTATAAATTGCATTATTCCGGCACATTATAACATAAGTCTCTCCTGTCTAGGAATATTATTTTTAAACTATTAATTTACCCTAAAATATTTCAATGGGGCAAATTACAAATACAAAGTGGTCCATAAAAAATATTCAACTTCACAAAATTCAGAATCATCCTCCACTTTTATTAGATATGTTTCAACTAACTTTTTCAAAAAGTCTTAAGTCAAAAAGTCTTAAAACCAGGAAATTTTAAAAAATACAGGAAATTAATTTTTATATTCCTCACTGCAACATTTAAAAGGTCAAACCAGATGTTGCTTTCGTTCTCTTTTCTGATTTCTTATACTACATTTATTTTTGCCTTTAATTATTATTTGTTTTAAAATTTTTCTCTGAAAAGAAATATATAAATCCTGGGTGATTTATCATGTACAATTCACTTTTATCTTGCAAATTCAGGAGATCTAAAAAAATTAACTAATTGGACTTGAAAGGTATAAAGCATCCCTTTGTCAAAAGGATGTAAAAACTGAAATCTCTGTTAGCTGTAAAGCTAACGTCTCCAGAACTAATGCTAAGAACAGCAGATGACAGAGACAGATAGAGCTCTGAATGAATCCGTATGCTTCATCAAGACGAAAAGTGCATTTAGTGCGTCTTCTATCATTCTGTCAACTCCATTTCTGGATAATGTGCAGAAAACCCTTTCCATCCAATCGATGGCAAGATGGGAGACGGCCGGAGTCCGAGTGGTCATCTCGACTGAGAGATCTTTCCGCTCGACAGGACCTGTATGCGTAACCCCGCGGTCTCGGGAGGAGGCAGGAATTAAGTGACTCTTTCGTTTCCACTTCCGTGGTTCCTGATGTTACTCCTCTTAAGGAAATCTTTCCTCTTCCGAGGCTATGAATGCCCCAGCCATATAAGATTTCTATTTCTTTCTTTTTTTTTTTTTTTCTTTTCTTTTCTTTTTTTTTTTTTTTTTTTTTTTGTCCTCTGTCTTTTTACCATCCTTTCTTATCGCCTCTTTCTGAATTTTTATTCTTTTTTTTTTTCTACTTTGGACGTGGGATGCCCTCCCTTCTTGAAGTCGTCACTTGTGGTAATGTCTTTTCTTTGGCCTAGATTAAAGTTTTTCTGGGGAGAAGACAGTGAAATATTGCGAAGATCTTTTTCCCTGATACTGGTTTCATGGTTGTTTTTATAGGTTTCGTGTTTGTGTTGTTCCTTAAATTTAAAGATGCGAACTTCCCTAGAAACTCGGTTTAAAGCTATTTATTCAGAATTCTGAAACTATTAAATAGGTCATGAGCACTACAATTACTTATATGATTTCTCTTTTTTATGTCTTTAATATAATATAAAGCTAAATTGTTTGTTATGTCGTACTTTTATTCTTTCTTACCGTCTATTTTGGATTTTTTTTCCCTTTGGTGTGTAAGATTTTTGTTTCTTGAAATCTTCGCTTGATGTTATGTCTTTAGTTCTTCTTTATTTTTCTTTGGGTCTAAATACGAAGATTAACGTTTGGGGACAGGACAGATCCTCTTCACTAATACAGTTTTCATGGTTGGTTGTTTTATAGTTGTTTGTGTTATTGATTAAATTTATTTCAGAAAGTCATCATTAGAACTCTATGGAGATTTCCCTAGGAACTCTGTTGATAGTTATTTAAACAGATTTTTGAAACTATTTAACAAGGTGGTATGAGTGTTACTGTCGTATATGAGTTATGTTTTTCCTTTCTTTCTGTCATTTAACTTCTGTATGTTCATTCTTTTTTATGTATGTGTGGAAATTCCTTCCTACGTTTCCTTTAGTTGTTGTAATGTACCTCTTTCTTTTCATTTTTGTTTTGGACAGATAAAAATTTGTGTACGAAATTATTAGGTATTGAAAAAACCTCGCTGATACAATACCAGAAATTTCAGGCTCGTGCAATATATTGTTTAAAAATTTAACCTTATACCCAGAAATTCACTTCTCTGAGTTATAGTTGTTGATACGGATTTAGAAAACTATAAAACTGATTGTATATGCATATAATTTCTCTTCTTTATGTCTTTTTTTATTCTTATTAAAGCATTCAGGCTTTTTCTTTTGATGTGTTCTATCTTCATTCTACATTTTGATGTATGTGGAAAAAAAGAGCGTCAAGATCTGACTCTTTTATCTACATTTGTCCTCTGCAATATTAATTTCATATTTTTTTCGGATATGAAGTAAATAAAATAATTTGTTATTGTGTTGATCTTGACTGATAAAGTACCGGAGTTTTCATGTTTGTATTACAATTTAAATTGAACTACGGACCTCGCGTTCATTCCGTTGTACAATTTTATTTTTTACATGAAATATAATTCCACTGATTAAGAAACAATCAATGTCCTGCTGAAACTCGTATAGAAATATGCTAACTAAATATTATAAATTTAAAATTATTCTGCACTTTACATTCGCTGATTTTTTTGAAAAATGATTCTAGGCATTATTTTGTATTTTTTATTATCTTGAATATGATAAAAACAATTGACTAAAAACACTATCCTGTGAGTTTATGTCACAAGAGGTCGACTAAACTTTCCAAATCATAGGATAATTATTAATTACCCAGATTTAACGAAACTAACAGACAGATTAAGAAAATAATGACATGGAAAATGTTTTTGTAATAGATAATATCCTTAAAATTCTTGCAATAACATGTTTTTGTATATTCTATTTTCATTTATTACTAACGAAGAAGAACAGATTTTTCTGCCGCAAATAACCACCCTGCAGTAAACATAAAAAATTATAAACGGCTATTAACACTTTCAATGGCCACTTTCAAAGCTTATCAAATATTTGTGCATTTGGAGGAATAATTTTTTATTCATTAAAAAATAACTCATTATCAGTGAGTGATAAACGGCCTATTGTATGTTTTATTATTATATCAGTCATATTAATAATTGCTATTGCCACTAACTTCAAAACAAATTTAAAACTATTATTATGAGATAATTATAATAATAAAACAGTTATTACAACACATTTATCTGAAATGGGTTAACATGATAAAAAATATCTTAATGTCTTCCAAATCTCGTTTTTATTCAAATGAGTTAAATAAATTATTTTACTTGTTAATACAGCCATTTAATTTGTTTTTTGCATTCATTTAAAGATTTTACAAATAAACTATATGTGACGGATACTAGAATAATGCTTATAAAGAAACAAGATATGTATAGTAATTTTAGAATTCATGTGATCAGTAAAGCTGATATAACAAAAAAATAAATAACTTTTCACTAGAATATAGAAAGACACTCTTTTCTTAGTATCTTAAAAGTAAAGATCGCAATCAATGGCGATATATCACACTCAACAAACCATTCTATATGTTGTGATATGCAGGGTGATTCAACAGTCATGGATCACACTTTTGAAATTTATATGCTTTAGTAAAGCTTATTAAAGCATATAAATTTCTGTGCAGGAATGTAGGATCGGAGGTGAGACTTTGAGCCTCAAACACAAAAAATGGGATATGAAAAGAAAAACATTCATTATTGACACCGCCAATGTAAAGTATTTTGATTCAAATTTTACGATACAGGCTTGTTGCTTAATCAACTTGTATACTAATATAAGATATATGCAGTGCGGCCTGAATGATCGAGTGACTAGCGCTCTGGCTCGGTACCACAGCTTTCGGGTTCAAGTCCCGGCGGTGCCATGGATATTTATAGTGGTTCGGAATCCACTTTAAGCCGGAGGTCCCGGTCTCCTATGACTGTAAGAGCGTCACGGAGCAAAAGTCGACGGGGTGCTCCATCACAACTGAAGCTGCTTCCTTCCCCTTCAACCGTGAGTCCATACGGGTTCGTGGGCTTGGTCTAGATTAGATATCTACCAAGTGGGATTAGCAACAACAACAACAGATATATGCAGTTAATTTGTTCATCCAGTGTTTACTGGTATACCAACCTGGTGTAGTCAGCTGTCGAAAGACATAGCTATTTACTGTGTCTTCAGCGAATATTTTTCTTAGGTGAAGAGACTGCATTATGAGTCAGAGGAAACTGTGTGTCCAAAGGAATTTTGGATATAGAATTTGCTGTAGAAATTTATTTTTCTGAGAAAAACAATAAACTAATTGCAAGTTACTTTTCATCTCCAAAAATAACTCCTATCTGTGCATTTCAGGAATCTAAAAAGGATCTGCACATCTTATCAGTTTAAGTCAATTTATTCACTTTCCAAATATAAACGAAAAAAAAAAGTTTCTAACTCGGATTTTAATGAAACGTTTCCAAACAAGTGCTGCACGCAAAAAAATTCTCGAGAACATGTAATTAAAAGTTTGTTGTGTACATTTTCAGGGAAGTTACAAGAATTACCCGGTTTTTGAGCGTAATCAGATTACTGTAAATTGTCGCTCACGTACTAAAAGTAAAACATACAGGAAATAAAAAAACAACTTTTAAATAGTTGTTCTTCAAAACAAATAAAAATAAAATGAAACTTCTGACGTTGAATCTTAAAATACCTGACTGTGGTGCAGAAAAAAAAAAAAAAGAATTAAAGTATCTGTTGAAACATTATTTACAGCACACCGACTCAAGGCCAGACTTAAGAACAAACAAAACTTTTCTGGATTCTTTCTTTTGCAGATAAGTAAATTAATTGAAAAGCTTTTAATATAAATGAATTACCTTTAAATATATAATGCCATTAAAATATAAAAAGTTTTTTGACTTTTATTTGAGATAAAGTAATTAGTAGCATCACTTAAACGAGATGGGCACCTAGAGCAGTTTTTTTCCTGATGTAATCAGTAATCTAATGAAAGAAGAGCAGACTGTATTATTGGCTGAAAAATAAATAAACGACGCAAAGTAACTTATTCATTACTTTTCGCATTTACAGCTCAAGAAGCCTGTTTAACACTTTGGCGACAAGATTAAATGCCTGTCATTTCATACAGCGAATGAGGAAAATAAGTTTTTCTTTCCCCCATCGAATGAATATTCTAGGGTGACATTTAAATCTTACATTTTAATATCTTTTTTGACTTGTACATTTTGTCTGTGTGAACAATTGCGGTCTTTCAAAGTCTTTTTAGTTTAATGATTATTTCTAATGCATTTTAAAAAATCCACTGACTTAAGACATTCAAAAGTTTAAAAACGAATGAATTTAACATGGAAGGAAAATTGAAATTGCATTTAATTCTACTTACAGATTTTTTTTTATTTTAAAGAATTATTAGGAATATTAAAAAAATTTAGTACACATATTAAATGGATTATATAAAAGACTGGAATTGGCCTTCTTTGTGCTGATATGATTCTGAAAATAACGAATTCAGGCTTACATCAAACCTTTCATGTTGATTCCACTAAACTGTTTAGGTGGACAACTCGTTTAAATGCAAGAGAGTAAGAATGAAATAAGAACTGATGTTTTGAAGATTCACTAAATATTGTCTTAACTAAAAAAAAAGGGAAGATAAATTACTTACTAACTGCAGCAGAGAATGTGAAATAAAATCATGTTTTTTTAGATCAGAATAGATAAAATTTTTGAATGTATTCTTTAAATAAGAATGAAAAACATAGAAATCGTATCCATGTCTCTTTTCTATATAAATACCTCGAATGTCATACTATATTTGGTTTTCTACGTGGAGATCCTATATATAGCTAATGAACTGGTCATCCTAGTTCAACATCTATAATGGACAGAAATAGTTTAGTGATCAATGAACCAATTAAGTGTGTTAGAGAGAAAGGCCTTTAGACAGCACTATTAAAGACAAGCAGCCCACATTTGCGCTTCGTATTAGAGAAAAACCATTAAAATGTTATAATTAAAATCGGCATTCTTCTTCCTTCATCAGCAAGATCGACCCTTCTTTAACTTTGCGTTCTCTAGTAGTCCTTCAGTGGGCTTGTAGAAGATCTATGCAAGTATAATATTCATCTACTATACAGTCTTCATAATTATTTTATCCATGAATTTATAGGTTATAAGAAGGTTTAGTAATATAATCTTAAATATTTGCATCATTTTAATACGTTTTCATTATGCAAAAGTTTCATTTTTACAGCGATTTTATTATTATGTAATAAAGAAGAAAAAAAATAAAAACAGCAAATGCAATATATTGCAAATCAATACTAATATTATATAATATAGCGGAAAATAAAACTTAATTAAAATAGTGTTCTGCTTTTATAAACGTTATTGCTCAATGAAAATTTCTGAAAATTGTAATGAATGAATGTGTAATGATAATGAAAGTGTAATTTTTTGGTTTATTTTAAAAGGCCATTTGTAAAGATTTTTGAGAACAATGCAAAATTTTAATCTTTAATTTATTTGAAATCATTTATTTACATATATTCCTGTAAGTAAAAACAAATGAAACCATTTTAAATCAACTGAATCTCATTAATCCTGTTGGAAAAGTATTTCCTAGCCTGGTTAATAACTTTTATGTTTTAATTAAAACGTACTAGTAAAATAATCTTTTAAAAATTGGATGAATAATATTTCGCTTCAATATTTTGTAGATTTTTCCTTAATCCTACTTTTCATTTTGAAATTAAATTTATTGGCAGGAAATATTGGAGTACTTGGGTTGAAAATAAAAAGAACTTAATTCAAATTTTAGTTTAATCCTTCATTCTTTAAGGAAACGTAATTTAAGATACATTTTAATTTGTTTTTTTATTTCATATAATTAATTGTTACTTTACTTAAAATAAACGAACACGGCATTTTTTATTTTTATTTAAACCGTGAACATTTAAAAGTAAGACTATTTCTGAATATAAATTTTCAATAATAACTTAACATTATTTTTAATGAGTAAAAATATTAAAACAATTGCTGTTTAGTGTTAGATTAATAAAAAAAAAATGGATTTCACTTCAGGTTTGGGAATTTCTGTCACATATTTATTCATTTTAAACCTTTAACTTATTATTTTTTTTTGTGCTTAATTAAACACTTTACTTAACGATAAAGCATTTTTACTTTAAAATTTAGTACAGCTAACTGGAATTTACGTTAAAGGTTTAATGCATAAATCAAGTTTAAGTGGTTATTTGAGATCTTTTAAATAAAAAAATTATTATCTTCAGAATTGAAAAATGTTTTTGACAGTTAATAATAATCAGAGGATTATTTTAGAAATCTGTTTCATGTTATCGTGCATTCATTTATTTTGTTCCATATTATTTCAAAAATAGTAGAATTAATTACTGAAAAGAAATTTCAATTTCGCTTTAAACGTGAATGTTTTGTAGCGTTAGATATTTCCTTTATTCGTTAATTAATAACAGTTTTCTATCCGATTTCTTATTAGGAGTTATTTTTTTTATGTTGTAGTTATTTTTTTATAATATATATTTATACATTTTTAATTTTTTAATTTTTTTTATATTTTTCGAAACAAAAACTTTTTTTTATCACTTGGAATATGGAATCTATTAATATGTGATAATTAAATTTAGGAAACAACACCGAGTTATGTTAACGTTCATAATTTCTCTTTCAAAACACTAAAAGATGTTATTATTGTAACCGTGCTTCCTCCTATGCATTGCAAGAGCACCTCCTGGGCGTTGAGGAGAAATGGTCAGTAGACCTCGAGACTCTCAACCAAGAGGATGTACGGCGCTGCCGCTGAGAAACGTTTAGTTTAGAATTTATCACCCGAGAGAAAATATTTAACACAAAACTGTGTATTTGTTGATCTGCAGACTCTCACCTAGAAAGGTAGTATACCCCGCGCAAACCTAAGTATCGGGTTTTCGGATTAGAAGTGTCTGTACGAATCTAGAATTATCTGTCTTCAAATCTGTTAAATATTATATATTTCTAATCGTATGTGTGTGATGTCTTATGTTTATATTTAAGGAAAAAAACATAACACACACAAAAAAAAAATCTAAAAATTTTGGGGTTTCAACTTTAAATGTCCCCTTCAACGAACGACACAGAGCATGGACTCTTTTTAATATTCTTCTTAAAAAAAATTTTAATAATATGGTAAATAATATTTAATTATGATTTTAAAATTACACGGAGGTACAGGGAGAACCCTACGCACTCTTATTAAACACCAGCCTTTACTTTACGTTACTTTCAACGAACGAATTTATTTATTTAAAGAAAACTTTGACATTTTTTTTTTTTTAATTTAAAGAAACATTTTATTAGTTAGTCGAGATTCTTTTACTCCACCGTATTTGAAAAGGATCTTCTCTTAAGCCTTCACTGTAAAAGAGTACCTGGTTCTTTACCTCGCTTATCTTCAAAGCCGGCTCGACATTTTTCCCATTCGCGTAAAGCCGATCCGCTAAACGGAATCCCGGCAGTCGGATTGCATTCAAGCTTCGCCCAAATCACCGGCCGCGCTGACAGTCGGGCCTCGCATTCGCCGAGATCTGGGGCCCTAATGACCGCCATCAGGCCCCGGCCATTGTTTAAGAGCGCGCTGCAGATAATGCAGCAGCACACCGATAAGATGAACTCGCCTCGGAAATTTAATTAGGACCGACTTTGTGGCTCGGATTCACGGCGATTTGTAATCCGCTCACTCAGCGCGCTGCTGCTGGGGCAAGAAAGACGATTCTTTGTTTTCATTTTGCTGCGTCGCGGAGGAATGTTTTATGTACGTTAAGACGATTGGAATTGTAAATCGGATTGGATTCAATACGAGTGTTGTATTTAAAAGTTAGGAATTCTTGAACTTAATTGGGCATTTAAATAAAGAAAAATTCATTTAAAAAGATTTGGTTTTGGTTTGTCGCTCTACGGTCATCTTGTGCACACTTTCAGCTAAACAGACCGGGACCTACAGCTTAAAGTGGATTCCGAACCACTCACAAAACGTCCATGCCACCGCCACGGTTCGAACATGAAGCCTGGGATACCAAAGGGCCAGAGCGCTAGCCACTTGCCACCAGGCCGCCATTTAAAAAGAAGTAAAGATAAATAAGAGTAAATGATAGAAATAAAAGGATATTAAATCATTTTATCTCTAAGTAAATGATAGAGATAAAATGATTTAATATCCTTCCCTTAAAAAGCATGTATTTACTATAAATATTTTTATTTAATAACTATATATCTGGCGCTTTGTGCCACAGGTTTCGGGTTCGAGTCCCGGTGGCGCCATGAATGTTTGTAGTGGTTCGGAATCCATTTTAAACCGTAGGTCACGGTCTAATATGACTATAGAGCGTTGACGGTAGTGCTGACAACTCTATCCCGTAAAAAGACATAATCTTTTGTCTAGAAATCTGCCAGTAGGCAGACAGTCTTGGCGCACCATAGAGCTGTTGCGCCACTGATGATGATATATACATATAAAGTATTACAGCAAATTCAATTAAAATAGAGTAGTAAAAGTGGGTTTGTATACATAAGGATTGCAATGTAATAAAAGAATGAATACAAAAGAATATATAATAGTAATATATGAGTAAAAAAGAAATAAAATGATATAAGAATCTGTGTCAACATCGGCGCAACGGCCCCATGGTGGGCCAAGACCATCAGATTCCTAGATATGAGATTTCTTTTTATTGGGTAGGATTGTCAGCCCTATGTCCAACAGTCACATTATGCCATCACGGCAAACATCCGGATTCCGAACCACTACAAGAATCCATGGCACCGCCGGGATTCGAGTCTTTAACCTGTGGCACCGAGCGCCAGAGAGCTAGCCCAAGAATGTGTTTAATAAATATAAAAGAATTAGGAAGCAGTAAATGCATATAAATAAATATATATTATTAGAACTATATTATATTAATATTAAAATTATTAGAAGTATATTTCATTTGACTAAGTTTAAAATTCCTTTAATATAATAAATTGTTTACCGTTCTGTTATTTTTATTATTAAAATAGTGTCTTTTGAATGATTTCTATGTATGTATGATTTCTATAAAATGAATGAATGTATGAGTTTTATTCATGTATAAGCATTAACAAATCCATTTCTCACTCAAAAAAAGTGAAGCCATAATGATGTCGGCTGCTTAAATATGACATTTGGGACATCTATTTAATCTAGTGATAGTTCCCTAAATATGGGTTCCAAAGTAAAGATGGCGATTTGTAATCTGGGGTAATCTCGTCCAATCATCGGGGCAGGAAATATTATTTGTTCCTTTGAGAGCAAGAAAGGCGATCCGTTTTAATTTCGAACAGGGAGTCTTATTGATAGGAGATGATTGGAATTTGTATTCTGATTGGGAATGATGCGGGCGGCTGTTTGCTCAAGAAGTTAGGAAATTAAAAAGTTCAAAGATTGGGAAGAAACTTCATTTTGTTTGACACAAATGATGAATATAAAATAATCCATTTATAGTATATATCGTTCTACTCATTATATTTATACAAACAATCAAATATTAGTACAAAAAAAATAGCGAATGTAGAATTTTCAAAATTTGTTAATTTTCATAAAATAATAAATAAAATATGCATTAAAATAATACAAATCTTTTATACAATGGTTTTTTGATCGTTACGTAAAATGCAGTAAATTGTTTATTACAAATTTAACTTTGTATTAATTTGAAATGTATTACTAATTTTTATTTCCTTACATGCCATTTTTATCAGTATATAGTATTTCTAGTTTAAGAAGAAAATCTTAATGTGTGTTGCTTAAATAGAGCATCTGATGTGTCATCTATTGAGCGTTCTAATAAGCATTTATTATAAGGTATTAAATTTCATATAAAAAAAATCCATATTGTCTTAACCGGTTGATTCTTATTAGTCATTTATTTTAAGCTGAAAAAATAAACAAAGCGTATATTGATTTAAATAAGTTACTGATAAGTTGAATAAGTTTGCATAATTTAAAGTTACTAATCACATCTTGCTCTACTAATCTTATTAATATCCAAGAACACATTCCATTTCTTTTTTTATATTCTCAAAGTACGATTATAGATATATATTCCTATTTTAATGAAAAATTTAAAAATTCCTATTTTAATGAAAAATCAATGGAAGCAATCTTTTCTTTTGTGAACTAGGGCAGGGCACTTCAGTGTCAATTAAGGTTAAATAAAAACACTTTATTTAAAAGTAGCAAAAATACATTTTGTTTCTTCTGTAAGCATGTAGCTTATTAAAACCGAAAAACCCAAAGCTGATAAAAACTTCTTGAGATACTTACTTTTCATGCCATAGAATGTTCATCATTAAGAAAAAAGGAATTCAACTATCATTAAGGAAAGTAAAGGACATAAAAAAATATTTTGAGATAAACTAGCTCCTAAATATTTTGGGATGAAATATAATTTTTCTGTCTACAGAAAAACCATTAGAAGTGCATGTCGAATTTTAAAAAGTTATCTTATTTCAGTTGTTATGTATAGGAAATCATTACGTTTGTTTTTGCAATCTTGTTGTTCAGCATAACCCAACCAAGAATAAACCATCTGGTTGCAAGAAGTCATGTTAGTTTCTTTATCTAAAAACATGAAATCGAGTATTTCAAACTATGAAATTATTATCCACTTCTGAAGTTGAGTTGATTTTCTATTTCAACTTAGAAAACAAATAACGAAAATTATCAAAAAAATAATTACAGTATCTTTCATGAAAAAAAATACGTTTTAAAAAATATTCGTATTCTTATAATTATTGATTTTTTCTGTAAATAATTAAATTCCTAATGATTCATTTATAAATTATTTTATTTATTTCCAAATATTATTAATTAATTTTCTTTTTATTATTAATTAATTATTATTAATTATTTTTTGAGGTTATATATATTTATCACCCATTCAATAAAATTATATTTAATAAAAGAACATTGATTTCTAAACTATGAAAATTTGACGATTAATAATTCACAAAAAACAGTTATTTTGTGCATTTTCAGAATACATTTTTGAACGAATAGAGAACTTATAGACTTTTAATAAAAAACTTATGTAGTAATATATTTTGCAAAAAAAGTGTTTTACTTATACGTTAAATTGTAATTCTAGAATGAGATTTCAGTTCATTGATATAAAATATATTATCTAAAGAATTTGAAATACTTTTAAAAATAGAAGAAGGAAAACTTCTGGAGGTATTGTAAAGATGCTATTAATAATTACATTCATTTGCTTTCTAAAGTTGTAAATAATTAAAATTGTAATTTAAAATTCTATTCAATATAACTTGATTAAAAGATGAATTTTCTATAAATTAAATATACAGGGTGATTATAATTAAAGTCCCACTTTCAAAATGCCGTAAAAAAGAACCACTCGTCACAATGAATTTAAATTTGAACTGAAGATACTTGAAGAAGGGGGAAACTGTATGGCAGAAAAAAAGTTACTCCGATTTTTTCCATTTAATTTGATATGATCTTGCCGTGGTAGATGGGCTTTCCATTAACAGAGTCACAACTGTTGAATGATTTGGAAGTCATTTTTTCCGTCAAAAATCTGAAACAATCAAGCACATTGAACATTACAGTCGGTTTAATGTGCAACACATGCCAAATACGTTGTCATTTCGATTCAAAATATCACTGGCAGCCGAATTCACTTTCGTTTTGCCGCTTGCAGCACCGTCTATTAATACGCTTTGGAATTTTTTTTTTTGATGCCGTACCGTTTCTCTCTTCTTCAGGTATCTTTAGTTCAAATTTGAACTCCTTGTGACGAGTGGTTCTTTTTTTTACAGCAGTTTGAAAGTGGGATTTTAATTATACTCACCCTGTATGATAATATATGGAATTCTTAAAATTATCTTGATTTATGTAATTATAGTGTGTAAAGACGTTTTAAGTTGCTTTGAATGCTGTCTTTATTAACTGATTAAAATAACGTTATCGAACATTATTGTTAAAATTACGTGTGTGTTTCACTTATACTTCAGATATTAATTCTTTTTCACCTTGGCTATATGATTAGTAATAAACATGAAATATTTATCACTATTATTTATTTATTACTATAAAGAATAAACAAAAATTCAATTAGGAAAAATAAATATTAAAGTATTATCTAAACTTAAAAAATTTGTAATGTATTTGGATAAGATTTCAAACGGGTCTGATACTTTTAAATTTCATTCTCTGCAAACCAGGTGCTTCAACGGTTTCAGATAGGCAATTGTGAATATTTGGTGTTTATTCTTGTCAGGGCTATCAGCTGCACGATGGCTGTCATATGTGGCGTGAATTCTCAGTTGACCCTGATCCAAGTTGTGCAACAGAGTTCATCGGCTTTCCTATCATCTCTCTTGTCATAGGCGCTGTTTGATCGATTATCGAACAAACAAGATAATGAATTTCCGTTAATTGCAACCATTCATCTCTGCGGTTTCTGCAAATGACATGGATTGCATAATGTGCAACATTCTGGAATTGGTACGCGTAATATAAATTGTGTGATTGGAACTGATGCTTTGATTTGATTGTTCGAAATGGAATAAAACGGGTGGAAAAAATATATTATTTATATTTAGGATGTATTACACACATTTATGTGATGCATATTGTTTTGATGAAAATTTTTTTATGAGACATACTAAAATATATACTGTATGTCAAATAATAGTAATTGTTACGTCGAAACCCAGCTTTTCCCGCCTGGGGGAGGTCAACGCCCTATGCCCGGAAAACATCCTGTTTGTGGGGGGTGTCTGGCAGGGGGTGAGGGCCAGGGAGAGAAAGAAGGAATGTAAGTAAAACGAGTTGAAACTTAGACCGAAGGAAAAGGTTGGTGTTAGCGGTCTATCCATGAGTAGCGATGGCTGTATAATTCATTGAGTTCAACCCCAGCGGCCATCAAGAAAGGTTGCTTGTGGCAGTCCATCCATGAGCGCGATGACTGCATAAATAATTGAGTGTAACCCTCAAGTGAAAGGTTATGTGGGCAGTTCCATCTTCGAGTTTGATGACTGCCAAAAATAAAGGAGTTTTATTTACATACAGTCCACTGTGGGTGTTGCATTAGAGTGTTGAGTGTGACAGGTTTTGTTAAGTTCTGTAGTGCATTGTTTAGTGAGTTTAAGTGAATAAACAATGTCTGTTACTTTAAATCTAAAGAAAGATGAGCTTAAAGAGGTAGCTGAAGAGTTGGGCTTAACCATTCCGGTCAATGCAACAAAAATAGCTTTGATCGAACTAATTGAATCCAGTGAAATATACAAAAACAGAATTGAAATAGTGCGCAATTTTGTAGATGATGTTTTGGAAGAAAAGAAACGAGTTTTGGAAGAAAAGAAACGAGTTTCGGAAGAAAAGAAACGAGTTTTGGAAGAAAAGAAACGAGTTTCGGAAGAAAAGGAACGAGAATGGGAAATAAAAATAGAGATAGAGAAAATTCATTTGGCCAAACTTGAAAAAGAGTTGGAATTTGCAAAATGGAAAAGGGATTCAGCTAAAACTTTCCAATTTAGCTATAATAAAGGAGTGAGTGATGACTCTTTGTCTTCCTCAACTGAAGATGAGTCATGGCCCAATAGTTTAGATTCTTCAACTTCTAATAAGAAAAATGTTAATCCATTATCAGTTGTGAAGCCAACATCAAACGTGTGTAATCTTACTTCCCGACCATTTTCCAATGTTTATAATTCAAGTTGTTTTGCGTCAAAGAGTTCTGCACAGCAAAACAGTGCAAAAACTGACAATGTTCCAGAAAAAGGTGTTTCTAACAAAGTCAGTACAAAAGAGAATTTGAACGAATCTAAGAAATCAAGTGATTCAAACAACAACACTTCTCTCCACCAAACTCGAACCCCTCATATTCCCTCAACATCATCATCTGTGTTAGAAGCAAGTAAAGAGAAACCTAAATCTATTGAGTATCGCAGTGTTTACTAATCGACCACGTACTTCTGTGAAAGAAAATGAAATTGAGGAGAGAGAAATAGAAAATTCAAATCTTGTTCTTCAGAATACTGTGTTTGGCTTTGTGGTGTCTGGGTGCAGCACCACAGGAAATGTAAATAGAGAGCATTGTGATATAGTTGATTTTTCAGTGAGAAAAATTTACCCAATAGAAGGGTTTGAGAAATTGGAATTAACAGGTGATAGTGAAAATTCTACATGCGAAAAAATAATTGAGGAAAAGGTACCAGTTGATACTCATGCAATTCAACACGGCGTTTACTGGCCTGAGAAATTACGAGTATTTGATTGTTCCTCAAAGACCTTGAATGGAGCTACTATCAACGGATCAGAGATAAGAGTGGACCCATCCCGAGGTGGTGGAGCTAAACGAGGAGACCGTGCTGATGGAGACATCCGTGGCAGTAAAGATGGTGGCTATTCCAGTGGAGATAAACGAGGAGACTGTGGAGGAGGAGAATACCGTGGAGTCAGAGGAGATGCTTTCCGTTATGGAGGAGATAGAGGAAGCAGATATGGTAAACCATCATATGGATGTGGCGGAGTCTATAGGAGTTCAAGCTACAGGAGCCGTTCAACTATGGGACCGTCGAAGAAACAGAGGTGGCTGGTAGGAATATGCCCTGAACCGCAAGTGCCATTGCCGAACCTCAACTGTTCGTGTGAGAGTATAACATCTGTTACAGTTGGTGTTTAATATGCTTCAATGGTCCTCAGTGTTTTAATTTTGAGAATTCATCAACTTCTTTTGTGAATGTGCCTTGAAGCTTAAAACATCTAAGTAGTTTATTGGAGTGATTCGAAATCAAGTGATCAAGTGATTAAAAGACTTTCGTGCTCATCAGAGTTGCTACAATTCATCGATTGTCATCTGATTTCCAGTGATACCACATTAGGTGAGACTAGAGTTCCTGGCTGGAGAAAAGTATCCTGATCAACCGATCCAGATCCTTGAAAGACAGGACGAGAACTTTTCTGAACTGAGTGATCCAGTGTTGGTGAGAACAAATTGTTTATGAAACAAGTGACTGAAATTTCATGAACTATTTATTGAGTTTAAGTAATAATTATATAAAAGTTTAAGTATCTAAGTTACATATTTAGATTTATTAAAAATACTAAGTGTTTGTCATTTAAATTAAATTATTCAATTGATAATTTATTTATATTGATAATTTATATATATTATTATTGCTTAGTTATTCATGCATGATAGAAATTAATATTGCTGAGATATTTCTGGTAAAATCTATTCAACAAGAAAAGTTTTCAAAAGTCTATTGAAAGATAAGAAACTTATGTCGAAGAGTAAATTAAAATCTTTAAATCCCCTTTTAGATTTAGATGGAATCTTAAGAGTAGGTGGACGTTTGAGTAATGCGGAATGTAGTTGTGATAAAATACACCGTATAATTTTGCCTAAAAATCATGCATTTACTGAGATGTTAATTTCTAATTACCATATAAAATATTTTCATGTAGGATTATCTGCTCTTTTGTGTCATGTACGTGAGAAATTCTGCCCTAAAGGTGGAAAATCTATTTGTAGAAAAATAGTGCATAAATGTGTTATTTTTTAAAGTAAAACCTATAGTGTCAACACAACTAATGGGTAGTTTACCAAAAGATAGAGTTACCTTGAGTATCTATTTAGTGTTTCAGGAGTAGATGTCTGTGGACCATTTTGGTTAAAATTGGTAAGCAAAGAAAGAGTATTGTGTGTAAAATGTATGCATGTTTATTTGCTTGTTTTGTGTTTAATGCAGTGTATATTGAGAGTGTTTCTGATTTATCATCCGAATCCTTTATAGCTGCTTTAAAAAGATTTATTGCACGTAGAGACAAATGTGCTAAATTATACTCTGATAATGCAAAGAATTTTGTAGGTGCAAACAGAGAAATTCAAAAGTTTCATGAAAAATCAAAATCTTCATATTTGTTTCTTTTTTTGGTGGTCTCTGGGAGAAAATCATTTAAGTTTCTTTTAGTAGTTAAAGGTGCTAGTTTAAATTATGGAGTTTAACTGTGTGTATACAAACTGAAGTAATTTTGAATTCTAGACCATTGAGTCCAACTTCTACTGATAGTGATAACTTCGAGGTTTAACTTCAGCCCAATTTTTGATCAATCGATCAATGAACGCTATTTTAGAGCCTAATTTAATTGATTTAAAAGATAATAATCTCAATAAGAGGCAAAGAGTAACTAAAATAGTTCAATTAGTGTGGAGAAAATGGCACCGTAGCTATTTAAGTGAATTGCATCAAAGAAATAAATGGGTCTTTGAAAATGCAATGTAAACATTGGTGAGTTAGTGGTTAACTATTGGTTGATGATAATTTACCTACTTGGAAATGGTCTCTAGGCAGAATAATTGATATTTATTATGGTGTTGATAATAAAATCAGAGTACTTAATAAAAAACCCAGAGTGGAATTTTTAAGAGAACAGTATCAAAATGTGTGTGTTTTGCCTATGCCAGAGTAATTTTTTTAGAGTGCTTTTGTTTATATTCATGGTATTATGTTTGTAATTTGTTTAAATTTAGTACAATGTATACATATATATATTCATTTTTTCAATGATTTATTGTATGTTTAGAGTTGTCAATTTTGTATGTTAGAATGTATTGTATATTATTGAATGTTTAGTAAAACATATCAATGGGTGGCGGTATGTTACGTCGAAACCCAGCTTTTCCCGCCTGGGGAGGTCAACGCCCTATGCCCGGAAAACATCCTGTTTGTGGGGGTGTCTGGCAGGGGGTGAGGGCCAGGGAGAGAAAGAAGGAATGTAAGTAAAACGAGTTGAAACTTAGCGACCGAAGGAAAAGGTTGGTGTTAGCGGTCTATCCATGAGTAGCGATGGCTGTATAATTCATTGAGTTCAACCCCAGCGACCATCAAGAAAGGTTGCTTGTGGCAGTCCATCCATGAGCGCGATGACTGCATAAATAATTGAGTGTAACCCTCAAGTGAAAGGTTATGTGGGCAGTTCCATCTTCGAGTTTGATGACTGCCAAAAATAAAGGAGTTTTATTTACATACAGTCCACTGTGTTGAGTATTATTTCCATTAACTGAGTATGTGTCATTTTTGGAATTTGTTTCTTGAGTTTTTTAAAGCAAAATTGGCATATAATTAGGCACACTATGATTACCATTTTAAAAGTTCTTTTTATATTTTTTAATTCAACAATAACCACTAATCTAAGTAGACCGTTTTTGATGATTTATGGATTTTCTGTTTACCCTGCAAATACTGTGTAGTTTTGAAAATCCCGTAGTAATATGCGATGTCATATCAGTTATTGTTAAACGCACTGTAAATATTCGCAGTTGGAAGGTTACATGATGCACGTTTACTTCATATGTATTATTCTGAAACTTTCCATAAAGAATTTGATCAATATTATTAAACGCAACAGTATAAAAATAAAGTTATCGTATACAAAATAGTTCAGTTAAATATATTAATAAAGTTTCGGATTTAGTTTTAAATTTATGTGACGATTAATATCAATAAAATTGCCAGGCATTTGAAAAATAGCATTTTTAACTTTATCAATTTATGATTGGTTTAATTTAGCATTGATAAATTTTGTTCGGAATTAATATCAAATTTCAGTTTTTATACCGCTATGTTCTTAACGGAATATTAATCCTATACAATCACAGTGATTGAGTACAAAAAGATTAATACCAGAAATAGTTTTGCCAATTATTTGAGAAACAATTAAAAATGATTACAATTAGCTTTTAAACGATTAAAAAAAGAATTTTATGTTAAACTTGTTTATATTTGTGTAAAAAATATGAAAAACATTGTTAATATTTGTTTATAAAGCAAATATTTGGTTACAAACTTACACACAATGTTTGGCTAATATTACAAATATTACAATCTCCAGAAATTATTCTTTTGGGCGATGACTGCCTTATGACCATTCATTATTGAAAATTGCGTTACCCACATGCGTTTTTGAACTATTCAATAATATGAGAGATAATGTGATTTGCATTTAAGGGAATTCTAGGAATTTTCTATGAAATATGATTTTTATTGATCTAATGCCATAAAGAAGAAGAATATTTCCATACATTATCACGAAAGCGTGTTTTCTGTAATTTTAAAGATTTTCTCGGGTGTTATTTTACTTATGAAACAACAAATCTCTTTTCTTATGAATATGAAATCAGGAACACTTCGGAAGAAATGTAATCATTTAGTTCCTGATTCATCTGCAATTCTTATCAGCTGCCATGCACAAAAATGAATATCATTCCATCGATTTGTGAAAGAATGCGGAAACATTTGAAAAATTTATTCATTTGTGAAAATCATATGAATTTTTGCAACAGAAAATAACTGCATTTGCATAGAAATCCCGCCTACTTAGAGTTATGAATTCCCTAGATATGTTTAGAATTTGTTTTGTTTGTCAAGTTTTCCCTTCAATTCATTAGGCCTCGTCTCAACACAATTAACCGAAAGTAATTGTCATTTGTTGAGCTGGATGAACTAAAAAAGCCCAATTTATACAAATCTAATTATACATCATTAAGAGAATAATAACTTTTTAATATGTGAAAAAAGATGTTACAAATTATTTTGCAGTAAAGTATTCATTAACCTAAAAGAAAAAAGTAAAAATAGACCACCTTTACTACTTGCTTGCCAAAGGAAATTTCTGTAAAGTTTCTCTGATTTAATGTCATTTTTTTTATTCAGTGGCTAGTCAAGGAGAAGAATTCTTAATAATTCAAACTATTGAGATTTTTCGTTTTGAAAAATTTATTATTTGATAGTTTATATATAGAGAGAATTTCATCAAAAAATATTACTTGATCTTAAATTGCAGTTATACTAATTTCAATAATTTACTGTCTGATTTCATATCTTTTAGTATTATAGCATGTATAAAACTGATCATTCTAAGGATTAAAATGTTTAATTAATATTATTCATTCAATATTAATTAGACAGATTTCAAATAAGTTTTTATTTTTAAAATTATTATATGATATATAAAACTAATAGTATGTGCAAAATAATTCATAACTTAAACATATAACATACTCGAAATGTCATATTATGTTATAGTAAATTCTTGATATTTAATAAATATGCAAATTAATGTAAAACATAATAGTTATTAAAATAGTTGGCTTCAGTTAGATAAAAGATATTTGGGAAACGTTGCTATTAATATTAGAAATTAAATATCCATATATGCGCTTATGTTGATATATATTAAAAACTACATAATTAAAATAATCTTTCTACTGTAATAAGAATTTAAGGTTTATTTACGCTCTCATTAGCAAATATGATAAAAAAAAATCTAAATGGATAAAAATCCTAGAAAATTCTAGCAGAGTTAATCCTTCTTGAGAACTACTTTTTATGTATTTTTACATACATTTTAACTGTATAAAATAATGAATATTCTTTCAAGGAGTGCGTTGAAAAGTATATAGAAAAAAATGTAAATAGTTCTTATGCCAAAGCGTAACCTTTGTTATTTTCATATCGAACGTATTAGAAATGCGCATTAAATTGGAAAATGAGATGGTACAAAATTAAGTGAAAAGTGTGCCGTCCGTTGATGGTTTGAGTGTGTGTGCGATGATATCAATTGCGTCTTTTAAAACTTAAAAGTTATAAGAAAAACAGCTTTTAAATGTCATTTGTCTTATTAGTTACATAAACACAAATGCATTTAAAATGATTTATATTAATCAATTATCTCGCATTCTCAGAAATTTCCAATAAATTATTATTATTCTTTCTACTAGCAAAAATCATTATTTAAGATTTACAATAAAAGATGAACAAGCAACAAAATTACATTTGGATACCTGTCCACATATATTAGTTTACAAAAATATTGTCCTATTGGAAATAGTTTCCTATCCTAAAATATTGTCCTATTATTGAATAGTTTCTTATCCTAAAATATTGTCCTTAAATTGAAACGAATTCTGAGCATCCCGAGTAATCGCGCAGTATGCAACATCATTTATCTGGATAACCACGATGGCATTAGGTGCACATGCAGGCAAAAACCAAATTTTATGTGGCTAGTATTCCTTCTGTAAATTATAAGCTGTGGAACTCATTCATCAGAACAAAATGAGCCACGAGAAATTATAGAAGAAGGTCAGAGCTACACGTATCGAAGATGACCGTTATTTGACTCTTAACTGCAAAAGGAAGAACATCTCCTAACATACCCAGGTTTAAAATAAAATATTTTATTTATAAAATATTTCGTTTAAAATTATTCTAATATTTTAAATGTAAATTGGTTTGTTATTCTATTAAATTAGAAGTACACCTTAAATATATGAAAATATTAATTTTTTTATAATTCTATGTTTATTTAGAGAATTTATATTTTAAGTAAAATTAATTTTAAAACTTGTTTATTTATTCGATGAATACCAATCCAAGTGAGAATTTTAAGGAATAATTGACAGTGATTTTTAAAATAGAAAAACTAAAAACATGTTTCTTCCAAACAAATAATCTTTTCGCTAGCATTGCATTTAATGTGTTAAAAAAAACATTTACTTGATACAGGGATAATACAGGAATTTTAAAATGGGAAGCTGGGAAATATTTATCTGCTTGAAATTATCTTAAAATAACTAATAAACATCTTTCAAACATGTCAACAGCTCTCTTAACTTGAATATGCAAACCAACATTTAAAATAATTCATAAAAACTTTATGATTTCAAGTGAGTAAACAACCACAACACATTTTCTATCACCTTTAAAATGAATTTTCCAAGTTCTGCTTACATTAAAATATAAAGAATGTCAGGATTTGAGAGATGTGATTGATCTGTAAAATATCCATTCCATAATAAAAGATCTTCAATTCTTTTGTGAAAAAAATATGGCTTATTTGTGGGAAAAAAATTATATTGAAAGTATAAAGATAAATCTAAATCATACTCTGTCTATTGAATAATTCGGCAACAGAAACTCACAAAGCAGTAAACAAGGTTGAAAAGCGTCGGCCAATTCCTTTAACACCTTTTATAGGAGAAGTTTCTTTCTGTCCTTTCATTTAAAATTCTGATTGAAAAACTGATATCTCCCTCTCTTTTGAGTTCCGCGTAAATGGTGTTTGACGTTGCTCTCAGATAAAGTTCGGTTCGGTCTCTGCTTACATGAATACTTAAAACGTTTTTCAGTGCTGGGGTAAAGAGTACTTTAAAACACGCTTCTTTCTCAGTGTGGGCTTAAGACAACATGCTCTGCGGAATATATTAACCGAGTTTTATCCCCACCAAGTCTTCATGGCAGGTGTCAAAAAGCGTTACAAACATCGTTTCATCACCACAGTGTTGCGAACGTGGATGCAAAGTATATTTACATTACAACCACTTGGGTTTTGTTTATGAAATGGAGCTTTATCGAAAACACTCTTTCTGTATCGCACTTTTATCTCTTTGTTTAGAATGTGAACTTTGGTTTGAAAGATTTTTTTTCCTGAGTGTCATTTGAGAATCACTTTGATCAAAATCTTAATGTATTGATTTAGAAAAGTTTTTACATTGATGAGCCTTTTAAGGAAATGATTGGAGGATAAAATATTATTAAAACAAATGGTGAAAAGTATTTTATATTTTATCAAAGTATTCTCAGAAGACAATTTTAAATTTCTCTTGGTGATATCAAATATAATTATGCAACCATCATGTCCTAGATAAATACAAATTTATCTATTCCAGTATATGATACACACACCAAACCAGAACTCCATCATCGCCATGTTTAATTGATGAAAATAAATTATCTTTCAGACAGATCAAATAATACTTCGATGTTTTTTGAAGGTGACATTTATTCAATGATATTTTGGCAATACCTCTTATTAGTTTTGAAACTGATTATCTTAAATTATCTTTTACTTTTTCCATGATACATTACATAAAATATTTCAGTTTAGTGTGTTCAGGATGTCGATATTCGATGCTTTAAAAACGAATTATTACAGAAAAAAAAAGTTTAAAAACATATACCAAATTTTGTTGCACATTTTTTATTATTATTGTTTTCTACCAGGAATTAAGAATTTCGTTTAAAAGTGTCTTTTATTTGTAAAGCGATTAAGATGTTGGCGTTTGAAAATTTCTTTTCATAGTGACAATTCATAGTCTTCATTGTCATAGTCTTTCTTGTAGTCTTCTATGCATAGTGACATTCTAATTATATAAATACTAGATAAACAAATGAATATTAAGGAGGATTTAATTTAACGGGAGAAGTTTTGTATCAAAACTTTAATTTTTTATGTGTACGTATATATATATATATATATATATATATTATATATATATTAATATAAGTATATATATATATATATATATATATACAGAATAACCATATATATATATATGGTTATTCTGGCTTTTGACAGGTGGTCACATTAATGTGACTGGACTGTATATATATCAAATAGATAATTTTAATTCAAGACTGATTCATGTATGAAAATGTTTCTGAAATTTATTCAGGCTTAAATTTTTTTTTTTAATTTTATCAAAACGTAAAAGATTTTAGATTTAATAAACCTAATGGTATGTTTTTGAATGCAATCATTTAAAACTTTTAAATAATCCTACTTCGTTTTTTTTAAAAATTACAACAAGAAACAGTCTTCTGCAAATGCTGTTTTGGAGCACTTTATCTACACAATAATGTACATTGCTGAATGGATCTATAAAATAAAATTAAAAAATTAAAAAAGAAAGTAGCATTTAAAGATGATATAAATTATATGCAGGTTACCCATAATTTGTAAAATTTAATGTAAGAACAAATATGTATAACATCAATCTTATAAAATAAAAAGTACTACAGAATTCCAAGCGATTTTAAGCTATTTATGAATGAAACACATTACGTGTACGCTTTGCACGAAAATGTAAAGTGTATAAATGTTTCCACTCATTTCGTTTTTGTAATTAAAGAGTTCCTGATTTCGCGCGGTGAACATGACAATTGATTTGCGAATCTTTTGCTGGTTTGTCTCTATCGCATATGTCGTTTAATTATTAATTTGTATAAAAGGGAAAAATTACATTTTACTGCTGCTAAAAATTTAAATGCAAAGGAAACCAATGAACCCGAATTGTTGCAGTAGAAATATATTTCCGCTTGAGATGCAGTTCGCTCATTTAGATAACAGATTGTTAATAGAAATACAGTAATCACCTACAATTGTTCATTCTTATTTCATTGCAGTCTTATTCTTTTTCAACAATAAATTAGGAAAAAAGTAATTAAAAACTCAGTTCTATTTTGATTAATATGAAGCAATGTTTTATAATTGGTTCAATTCACGTTCTATAGCAATACTACGTTTACAAGACATTCGTTTAACTTTGATTTATAAAATATATTTTACTAGGGCAATAGGCTGTATGTGTTGGTGTAACTTCAGCAGTTGAAACAGATACCAATAGATTAGTAACAGACATGCTAAACCATCACACCAAGTTCGAATCACATCCAGTCCAGCTATCTGGTTCCCAACTATCTATATCAAGCAATTTCCAGTCAATAGAGGCAGTTGCATTTAAGTGCAACTTTTGAGAGTTCTAACAGAAAGCATCATTACCCATCGGTAGATTGTTCGCGACATACGTCAGTAGAATCTAAAGCGCTTGATTAAAAATAGTACAAAAATTAATAGGTCATAGGAAAATTAGGCCAAAATATTTATGTTACCGTTCACTAGAAAAAAATTAATTTTCAAATTCCTTGATAAAATATAAAGTTTTGAAGAATTCGACGGCATAAAATGGAATTATAAATGTGTTCTGAAATGTTCCTAAAAATAAACTAAATTTCTATCACATTCAGAAAAATTGAAAATGAAATTTAGAATTGCATAATTCGTAAAGGGAAGCAAAAAAGAATTCGATGATTCAGAATGTTAGATGCCATTTTTTACGAAATATGATATTTTTGAGATGAAATGTTTAATTTTAGTTTTTAGGTAATTGCAATAAAGGTTAAAAAATAAAATACAATTTTTAAAAATTTAAATTACAATTTTTTTTTTATTATTCGTAAAATTCGTAAGGCTTTTTTTTAATTATGTGATGAAAAGTTCTTAAGTACAGTTTCCCGTTTTAAAAAAATGATATTTAAATAGCTTCACAAATCACTTATTATTAATAAAATTAGAAAGTGACAACCAAATTCGTTTAAAAAAATAAAATCGAAATAATTGAAATAGACAATTTATAGAGAATTTTCTTTTTATCTGATATATCAAAGGCAAAATTTTATTTTGCACAAAGTACGAATTATAAGGTTACAATATTTAATATGAAAGTCATGTGTGCTAATGAAATAGTGTTACTATAGGAATGGATTTTATTAAGTTCGTTAAATGATGTAAATAAAACATTAACAAAACCATTTTTTTTACATTTATTTGTTTAATTTATGATAATGCATTGTCAATGTTAAATTTTCAATGATAAAATAACAATTCTTCTGTTTACTTTGCTATAGCAATACTATATTTACAATACATTCGTTTAACATTGATGTATCATTGAAACATATTCTACTATAACAATAGGCTCCAAGATTTGCCAAAGTTATTGTATATATATATATATATATATAATTTTTAAAAATAGCATACTAGGTATCTTACTATGTCCAAATCGCAGCTTACCGGTAACACTGACTAGCTTATAAAAAAAGTCGAAAGTTCGAGTCCTTTTGCACCGTGCGTTGGTGTTCTGTTCTCAGAAACGAAGGGATTTGGTAGCAATTGTATGTACACTTCACTAATAATCTGTAATACGATTCGCAAATGTAAACCAATTACACTTTAATGTCTTTCCAGAGGGTAAAAGAATTCTTTCTCCAATGTATTCTGTTGGAAATGAAATCTCTGACTTTAAAAAATAAAAAACATGTTGGCTTAAAAAAATGTTTTTAAAATGCACGAAAAAATCCTCAGAAAAACAGTTCATTTCATCAAACACTACACCGTAACACAGAATGAACTGAAATTTATCAAAATTGATTAGCAGAAAGCCGTTCATTCATTCTTAAAAAAAGTAAAACCCAATTCAATGGACCAAAAGGAGTGATGAGGGCGAAAAAGCGTGCGAATTCAATTCATGAAGAACGTCGTCATCAGCACTTTTATAGATGGCAGAAAAAAGCAAATAATCATGAAAAATGGTGATCGAAGCAAGTTTAAAAAAAAGGACATTAGAGAATGGATCTTGAATGCCTGTGAATCCATTAAATTTTGTTGGATTAGCTTTCATTAAAATGAGATAATGTGTTTGCTACATTCATATACAATTCATTATTTAATAGTTATAAAAATAGTTAAGTATTTTGCGACTACAATCAAATACTTTTAGAATGCTATTGTAGTTTTTAAATACACGATGCTCCAGCTAGCGGGACTGGCTGAGAGCAAGTCTTGTCTGCATTGCAGTGACTATTTTGAAAAACGAGTTGGCTCGGGAAATATTGCAATGGAATTTTCTCACTTTTGTTTCATGCGTCACGCAAATGAGAAATAATTACTCGCTTTTAAAAAATTTTCAGAGCTGCCTTATTGCCCCATGCAACAATGTATAGAAACTCTTCCTTTTTCCTCTCAATAAAAATTTCAGGATATAAATAAATTCCTCCTTACATGTCATCACGTTGAAAAAGAAATGCTTTTACAATTTTTTTCAATACATTTCGTAACTAAGTAATTAAAATTAAAATTCTTATCAAGAAAAAATAAATGCTCAATTTATGAAGAGTTATGTTAACATTTAGGATAGTAGCAATAATAACAGATCGCAAAAAACATTGAGCTATGAATATTTTTTCTTCTTTTGGAAATGGAAAAAATGGAATTTGATTTGCAACAACACCTCTGAGAATACAGCAAAACTATACATTATGCATGTATTTTAAGGCTTTTAGAAATTATGTACTTGCCAAAACAATTTTATTTTTAAAGCAAGCAAGACAAGGAAATAGAAAATTGTTGTTTAATGCAGTAACACACGAAATAATTTTGTTTCTTGCAAGAGGTGACGTTCTACTTAATTCTCAGAATTAAAAAAAGACAACAACAATTGGCCTTAATATATTAAAACTGTTTTCTGGAAACTACTCACTGTGTTACATTAAGATTAGGCTAATTTAAGTTGGCATCGTATTGTTCAAATTTAATTAAAACTTAATTGAAAAGTGTCTCAATACCCTCTTCAGAAGGGTCGTTTTTACTTGCTACAGAGTAAAAACGTAAAGCTGCAGAAAATAACAATAAAAACGAAATTTGAACCTGGAACTATTGTCTTCGCTAACAATATAACTTAATTTCAATCAAAACGTTCTTTGAACATTTCCTTTAAGTGTAAGCATAGCTATACAATGCTTCAAGAAAGTTATTTACTCTTAAATAAATTAGGCTAATTGAATAAATTGGTACTTAAATACTCTTAAATAAATAAATTGGTTATTGAACATAATGTTTGTATTTTCTCTAATTTGACTAAGACATCAATATTTATTACATTTTATATTTCAAATCTTTGTTCAATCAGGCAATTAAAGTAAATTGTTAAATACATTACTTTACAAGGTGTAAAGCGAAGCTATTTTGTACTTATTTCATTTGTATTTATTTGAATATTTTTTCAAGATGAAGTCGCTGTTTTCTTTTTGTAATCTTTCTTATCTAACATATTGGGAAATATTTAAATCGCAGTCCAAATTCCATAAGTATCCTTTTTCAGGTGCATATAAACAAACTTGTTTTCTGAATTACCACGAAATTATCCTTCCTATTTCTAGTTTTTAAAACAAAACGTTTGTCAAAATGCGTTGCATTTGGAGTTTAATTATACATTGTAAAATAGCTATTTAATATCTTTTTAACTAATTTTCTTCTTATACAAACTAAAAATATGTCAGATCTTCTGTTTTTTCATTTCATTTTAATTTTAAACAAATTCATATCAATATGTTTATACCATACCAAAATAAATACGAAAAAAGATATTCAATTAAATAAATTATTTTTTTATAATTCGATATGAAATAAATAAATCGATTTTTTAAAAGAAATAATTATGTACCCTTATGTTACTGAACATATGAACACAATTATAGGAGCCAACAGTGAATATTATCCTACGCTTCAAAAATATCGAATTATTAAACGCTTTTAAAGTAAGAGAAATTTAACTGACGATTATTGAAAAATAATTACACAAACGCAAATTCAAATAACTCGCCTTTAAAAAGTCAGAAGTGAATCAATAAAGAAGCCTAACACACCGTTAAACCCAGCACACTTTGCCACTTAAGGGATTTGCTAAGGGGATTCCTTATTTAATATCCTCGCCAAGTTCCACAATTTGTCTTCGCTTTATCACCTGCGAAGAACTTCACAATGTGTGCTTTTTGAAACACCTGCTGGCAAGATGAATTCTGAAAGAAAGGGGGAGGGGTTCTCATTATGGGCCCTTCTTTCGTTCCCCTTCTATATCTCTTCCTTTTATTCTTGCGCTCCGAAAGATCGAAGAGTTGATGAGATCAATTCGTCTTCTCTTGGGGGTACTCCCGATGTGACGTCATATACCTTCCACCTCCACCCTTCAAAAAACTCAGACGATGAGAAAATGGCGATCCTGGAAGTTTTTGGTGGATAAAAGTAATAATTTCTTTGACAGTTTTCTTGGCTTCTCGTTTATTTTAACTCCGCAGCTTAAGACAAAATGTTTTTCTTTTTTGCCAACTCCTCCCCAACAAGAAATAAAACCAACAGTGAGATTTTTGAAGATTAAGTAAGTTTCTTCTAAAAAATAATTTTCAAAGAAGCGCATATAAACAAAACTCAATTATTAAAAGTATGATGTGATTAATTTTCTAAACATTTTATTTATTTAAAAAAGAATAGTGGATGGTCTAGTGCTTTTTAAAATAAATCTTGAGAGAATCACTTTTAATAATCGCTATTTGTGTTAAAAAAAGATGACAAACCAAGTATTGTAAGAATAATGAATTCCTATGTGATCACCATTTGTAGGTCAACACGTGGCAAAATGGAAATTCATGTCTTTCCAAATAATTCGTATTATCAGAGGTGTTTCGTAGCATTCAACCAATTGCTCTTATGATGTTCTGTTTCGACTCCACATTTCTGGCCCTATGTTCAAAAACAATATCAACAGACACATCGAAATTTCAGTAGCATGCGAAGAAACATTTTGAAACACTGAATCATTGCAGTAATTGGCGTAATTGTACGAAATAAGTAATTGGCATTATTCTCATATTGCAACACTGACAATTAAATTAGTTGAGATGGTTAATTATCGACAATACCAACAGTGTATAATGCTCAAAATTGAATTTTAATACAAAAGACTTCCTGAAATCGGTTGAGATTTAAGGTTTTTTCCATCACATGATTCACCAATGTGGTCAACTTATCTTAAAAAATATTCAACAAAACATTTCTTTTTTTTTTAAAAAAAAGCAGCAATCTCCGTAACTTAGAGACTTAGAAATTACAACAAATTTGCTGTTTTAGTAACAAATTGGAAAAAAAAAATATTGGTGAGGGACATATTGGCTAATAAATTGGTTGGATTCGCTGATAGCTTCAAAAGACGAATCGTTCTTTCGACGAGGAATTCGTCTTTTGCCAGAGAGGTAAGTAAAAATAGTCTAGCTATGGGCAATATTTTGATACATTAATTATTTTTTAATGAAGTAAGGATTTTTTTAAGGAAAAAACACACGAATAAATGATATCTCTTATATTAAAGTTTTTTAATGTAAGAGAATTATTATCTTGCGGATATGATTGCGTAAACGATTATAATGGTAGTTGCACAACTTTAATTGCAAATCTGATATATTGAAAATGTTAATCTAAATGTATTCCAATAAAAATTTTTAAAACTAATTAAAAAAAATATATAGACTAAACTTAGAACCTTGAAAAGACGAGAAACAAGTCTTTAAGTAAAAAAAATGTTTTAAGAACAACATTTACAGAAAATTCTAATTATGATTTTATTAATGTTTGATATTTTTTTCTTTAATGCACATAAAAGCAATTTTATTAATTTTATGCAACGACATATTTAGAAAAGAATATTAGTTAAATCGAAAATCTTAAAACTTAAAATTAAGTAATTACATATTTTAGACGTCAATTACTATTTATAATACGAATTATATTATAAAAATAAAAACAGGGACATATTGCAGTACAAATTGATCAACAATAATGCAAATACTTGGAATATTATTTTTATTTACTTCATTAAACAGTATATTTCTGTAATATTTACTATTGCTGAAATTGTGATTAAACGTTTCATGAAGTCCAGTGAAACTACAACATAAAGATACCTTTTTTAAGTGTAAGCTGCCATTATTTTAATCAAAAATTGTTTATACTATTTTAAAAATTTAATTCCAATTAAGGTAAAAAAATTATCTCAATAGGAAAAACAAATTTCTCAGCTTATTTTGAAATAACAATGTTTCAATAACACTTCTTGATTGTCAAATTAAAATTTTAAATTTAATTTTTTGTGTAAGTTATTGTGATTTAATTTTTTTTAATAAGTGTAATAGGAAATAGTTTTTACATAGAATAAAATAACATTTAAAGTGCTAACAAAAGCTTTTAAAAAGCATTAAACAATTTTTTTTCACAACGAAAAACACAATATTCAATGGAAAAAAAAGTTATCTCAAATAAATTGTAAAGGAAAGTAAAAGATAAAATTCAGAACTTCTGAACTATTAAGTGCACTGAATTTAAACCATGCAATCCAAAAACACTTTGTGGGTTTCCCATTTATCAAAGCATTCTAAAGTTACAAGGAGTAACACTATGCTGAAAGCAAAGCAGACACTCGCTAAAATTTATTTCCCTGCCTTATGAATTTACGGCGAGGATATTGTTAGTGAAAAACGCATAAAACTTTCAACCTTTTTACATTCGCAGCATATGGCAGCGACGACCGAAATAAGGTCGGCTGCCAACTTCCCAAAAAAAAAGCAAACAAGTGACGGTAATTAGCTTATCTTGAGGGGAAATGGCTTTCTCGCAACACATGTCCTGCGAGTGATAATTATCCCTTTTTTCCTTCCCTACAGATTTTCCCTGCTGTCTGTGGGATTCTTAATACATAGAGTGCGTAGAACTTTATGTGACTGCAAGAAATTTTGAAGAACTTTTTCGCTGACTTGAAAAAAATATTAAATAATTCTAGTTGTTAGTTAAATGCTTAGCAAACGTGCAAAGAAATTAGAAAATGGAATTTTGATGAAAGTTGGAAAATCGAAAAGTTATATAAAGAAAAATTTTATGAAAAGAATAAAACTGTATGATGTGAAAATAATTATTTATTCAGTCTTACTATTTAGAGCTAAGAGCGTGATAATACCATTATAAGATAAATTATTTTTATGAGTGGCTTATTTCGTTTGATTGACAGCAACATTAAATAGAATTCATATGATTGCTTTAATAAAAAAATATTGTTATTCTAATGCAGCTTATAATAAAGAGATAGTTAATCTTTATGCCATAAGCAAGGGCTGCACAGACGTTCCTCCTTTAGCACTACCCAGGGGGCAGGTGTCGCTTGAACATATGCTACGGTCGCGAGTAGCACTTAAGAAAAATATAACTCTGGCCGTGGGTTGGCAACCCCTGGGTTAATATAATGCAGAGCGTAGGAATTGAAGAAACTGAGTATGAAAATAAAATGAACTGTTAAGATAGAGATTTATCATAGAAATGCAAGTGCCTGTTGTTATGAGAAAAGTTGGGTACGGCTCAGTGCAAAAATGAATCTGTTTATTGGGTCAAGAAAATAGGAAAAGGAAAATTGTTTTTACATATATAGAATGAATGAAACATAATCAAGCAAAATATTAAACTATATCTCATTTTTTTGTAAAAAAATAGCGAATAAAACTATAACTTTACACATAATTAATTGGATTTTGCTGACTTTGCCTATTTAGATACATAATTAGCGAAAATTCAGAAGCGAATCTTAATAAAAAATTGCAAACATTTGGCAGTAATTAACCCTGTCATGGAGAAATAGCTTTCAAGTCTCGCCAGTTGTTATTAAACGACACTTTCTTTTTATTCGTCTTTGTCCTCTGTGGGTGCATGTAGCTTTTAAAATGCGTATGAATAAAAAAGTTAATGGATTAACCTTTATTAAAGGTTTTGAAGACGTCTACCAAATCTTGAATGAAAAGTTAAATAGTTCTAATTGTCTGTTGAAATGTTTTGAAATAGTGCAAAAAAAAAAAAAAAAAAATGGATGATAGATTGAATCAAGTTAGAAAATAAATAATAGTTAAAAAAAACCGTAGAAAATTAATGTGAATAAAAAGAAGCCAACACATACTGGTATTTCTTATTCTTGGACCATAAAGTGAAAATGTCCCTTTTGCTGAAGATACAAAATATGTGAATTAGATATTTTAAATTATCTGGAATTTTTAACATGAAACCAATGTGAAATATTAATAATTGTTTAGCTGCACTTGATTTATGAATTGTCTACATATTGGCATTTGAATGAATTTATAGTCGAACTATCTTACTAACAGAAAAAAAAAACCACTTCATAATAGTGATATTTTAATTCACTTATTTTATCTTATATTGATGTACAGTTTTTAGAGGAAAATAATACAGATTAATAAGGAAGTTATTTATTATATGTATGTATATATATACAGGGTAATTATACTGAAAGTCCCACTTTCAAAATGCTGTAAAAAAAAACCACTCGCCACAATGTGTTCAAATTTGAACTGAAGCTACTTGAACGGGAAAACGGTACTGCATCAAAAAAGTTCCAAATTATATTAATAGATGGCGCTCTAAACGGCATTAAGAAAGTGAAATCGACTGCTATTTATAGAATATTGCTGATATTTTGAATCGAATGACAACGTATTTGGCATGAGTTGCACATTCAACCAACTGTAGTGTTCCATGTGCTTGATTGTTTCGGTTTTTTGGCGGAAAAAATGACATCCAAGTCATTCAACAATTGTGACACTATGACCACCACAGCAAGGTCATTCCAAATTGGATGGGGGAAATCAGTAGAGTTTTTTTTACAACTTTTTTGAAGCTATACCGTTTCCCTCTTCTTCAAGTATCTTCAGTTCAAATTTGAACTCAGTGTGACGAGTGGTTCAATTTTTATAGCATTTTAAAAGTGGAATTTTAGTTATAATCACCCTCTTTTTTTACTACCCATAGTTAACAAATCATTGAAGAAGTAGAGAACCCATTTTAAGAAGTTTTCAATAAAAGAACAAATTAATTATCTAGTTTTTAAACATTTTATGCACTGAACTAAATATATTAAACAGACTCTAAATTGTGAATAAAACTATGAAGAACTTAAACAATACAAATACATTTTTTTTTTAAATTCTAAATGTTATTTATAAGATATTCTAGTACTTTCCATATTACATCTTCCACAAGCAAAGAACACAAAAAAAATTTGGGGTGAGCAATCGTTTTTTGTGCGTGTGCGTTAGTCGATGTCCTGTGTTTTGCTGCATTTCTTCAGAAACATAATGAGTAAAAGGTCAGCTGCTAACTTTCCATCATAAAATGAAAAAAGAACCAGCGAGCATGCGACGAAAATTAGCTTATCTCAGGGGGAAATGGCTTCCTCGCAACACATGCGCCTCCCTGGTGGTGGTAATTGCTCCCTGGTGGTGGTAATTGCAATTTCCTTTTTATTCACTCTCCACCCCCCGTGCCCGAAACCGATCTCAAAAGTTGGATGAAGAAAATGCAATTCGCAGAAATTCTCCCTCCTCCAGAAAGAAAGGTTAAATAGTTCTAATTGTCAGTTAAACGCCTTTCGGTGGCGTGAGGAAATGGGGAGGCTGCTGCTCGGGGGTCGTCGAGAATTAAAGAGAAAAGAAGAATTAATTTGAAAGGAAGGAAGCTTTCTGAAGTGGCAGCCATTCTTCCTTAATTTCAGGCGTTTGTGTTGAAGATGTACTTGAGTGGGGAAATCAAGACGCAAAAAAATTCTCTTTAGTTATATGTGTGAATTACTTTCAATATAAAGTTTAAAAGAGAGTAAATTGTAAAAGAATTAATAGATATAAATTGCCAAACAACAAATATAAATATGCATTTTTTATATTTATTTATAAAGTTATTGTCAATGGAATTTTTCTATAATTGAACGCAGTTATATAAGATTTTTTTTTGATTAAAATATAATTATTTGCTTCGTTTGTCAACCCTTGCTGTTTTTTTTTTAAATAAAGAACATGGGACTTTTAATTTTTATACGTATAAAATATAATACAAGTTCAAATGCAATGTGATTAAACAGATAACATTTATAACCTTATCTATTTAATGTGCTACGTGATAAAACTGATAAACTAAGTGATGAGTGATTTAAGTGATAAAACCTTATAGATTTAATGTGCATTAAATAGATAAGATGATTTTGAACTTCGGTTACTTAAAATGTCGGGATTTAATAAACCTCTAATATATTGTTGTTTATTTACAAGGTTTTGAAACAAAAATATGTAAAATAAAAAAAAATTAGTCAATTCCTACTTTTTTCCCCACTATATTGCAGAAAGTCCTTTACAAATAAAGTTGAAATTTTCCTCTCACATCTGACGCCATCTATTATTAGATACACGCAACTTAAATCTAAAAAAAACTAAAATTAATCTAAATGTAATGAATTAATTAATATTTGAAAAAAAAACTGTATTAACGTCAAGTGTCATCCACTACAAATTAAAAAAAATGTATTTTACCTTGAGTGGATGAATAAAAAGTATTTTATGAACGATTGAAAATTTGAACAAGATACATATAGAGTGTGAACTAATAGCAGGAATTGAAAAAAATTTGAACTATCGAAATTTTTACAATTGGTAGATTAATATATTAATATAGTAATCGAAATGAATTGTGTATAGATGCTCAATTTTAGGCACAATAAAACAATTAACACATACGTTTAATCAGTAATTTAAACTTAAAAAATTAAAATTATTGTCCGGCCCCGTATTTTACCCATTTTTTTAGAGAGCTACCTACATTGTCTTTCACAGGTAAATTAACTACAGTAACTTCATTTTTAATATGTTCATATAAGAAAAAATAACTTATATTTAAGTAAAAAAATACATAACACACTAACATTTCCATTTCCACTGTCCTCTTCAACGAAAAATTGTATTTATTTAAAGATAACTTTGAAAAAATTGTTTCATATTTAAACAAGCATTTTATTAGTTATAAGATATTCTTCTCCTCCAATGTATTTGAAAAGAATCTTCTCTCAAGCTTTCACGCTAGAAGAGTATCTGGTTTTTTCGGTTGCTTATCTTTAAAGCCGGCTCGACATTTTAATCAAGCGTAAATCGAGCTCGACTCGTAAAACAACTATAGTAACTTCATTTTTAATATGCTTATATTAGCAAAAATAGTTTATATTTAAGTAAAAAATACATAACACATTAAAAAACCTAAAATTAAAATTTTGGGATTTCACCTTCCACTGTCCTCTTCAACGAGAGAATTTATTTATTTAAAGAAATCTTTGGCATTTTTAAAAAATTTAAACAAGCATTTTACTTATTACATAATCTTCTACTGCACTGCATTTGAAAAGAATCTTCTGTTAAGCCTTCACGGCAGAAGAGTACCTGGTTCTTTCCTTTTGCTCATCTTTAAAGCCGGCTCGACATTTTTCCTGCTCGCACATTAGCACTCGTGTAAAAAAGCCCATCCGCTAAACGGAATCCCAGCAGTCGGATTGCATTCAAATCACCGGCCGCGCTGACAGACGCGCCTCGCAATTGCCGGGATCTGGGGCCCCAATGACCGCCATCAGGGTCCGCCATTGTTTCGGCAGATAATGCAGCACACCGATAAGATGAACTCGCTTCGCAAATTTAATTAGGACCGACTTTGTGGATCGGATTCGAGGCGATTTGTAATCCGCTCGCTCAGCTGGGGCGAAGGGCTAGAAAGACGATTCCAGGTTTTTATTTTACTGTGTTCAGGGAGGGAATGCTTTATGGACGGAAGAGTGGAATTGGATTGGACTCAATACAGGTGTCGGATTTAAAAGTTAGGAATTCTTGAACTTAATTGGTCTTTAAATAAGGAAAAATTCATTTAAAAAGTATATTCATTAAGTGTATAAAGTGTTCATTTCTTTTATCTTTATTATGTAAACGATGGAGATAAAATGATTTAATATCCTTCCATTAAAAAACCTGCATTTGCTATAAATATTTTTATTTAATAAATATATATGAAGTACAGGGTGGTCATAGTTAAACGCATTTAACTATTTTAGAACGAAGAATCTCTCGAGGGATTTCAGCAACACGGCGTGTATTGCTGGATTTCAACTCAGGTAAAGTCCTACTTCCTCCTCCATAAACACGATTTTTTAGGAATCCCCACAACCAGAAATCACAGGGATTTAAGTCTGGTGAACGGCGAGCCCAAGCATCCGGAAAAGCTCTGGATATTACACAATTCTCACCAAAGTTAGCACGAAGCAATTTTTTGACTTGGCGCCCAATATGAAGAGTTGCGCCATCTTGCATGAAGGCGGTTGTCTGCAAACATTGCCTTTCCTGTAAAACAGAAAGAACTATTTGTCAAAGGAGTTCACTGTAACGTGCACTCGTGACAGAGCACGTTTTAGGACCTTCAGATATGGGAGATTCAAAGAAAATCGGTCCGAGCAGTAAATCCACACCATGCAGTCCCGTAATCAGAATGCGGAAGTTATTGGTGCAGGACATTAGGAGGTGAAGCACCTCATATGCCCCAATTTTGATTATTTACAGCTCCATCTAAAGAAAAGTGCTTCTCATCTGACCTTAGAATTTGCCAAAGCCATGTGTCATCAATTTCCATTCTCGCCAAAAATCGGCTAGCAAATTCATAGCGTGTGAAGCTTGAAGTTGCAGCACGTGAATCTTACGGATACCATTTTAAAATGGATCGCAGAATTTTTCGTACTGTTGGCTACGAAATCTCTAACTCACTCGACACCTATCGAGCACTTGCTCAATCACAGCCTTCATTTCATTTGCAATTCGTTTCCGCTTTCTTCCTGGCAGCACACCCAAGTCTCCACTCTCTTTAAATTCCATAACCATCTTCTTCAAACCATTCTTCGACATGGGCCCTTTTCGCAATCACTTTAAACGACGATATTCACGCAGTGCAACTAAGCAATTGCAATCGATAAACAATTGATAAAACAATTTTACCAGTAAAGTTCGGTCTTTCTTCTGTAAGGGCATGTTAACGATGATAAAGCAAAGATAACTGCAAATCTCTTTATAGGTTTGACTAATTTGCATAAGGAATTTTTGAAAATTGCTCCCTGGTGGTCAAAATTTGAACAGGAAAAATGCTTAGAAGTAGTAGAAACAGTTCAAAGAAGGCAGAGAACGCGTTGAAGACGAAGAGCCCTCTGGCCGACCCTCAACCTCAACCGACGAAGCTCACGTCCAAAAAATTAAATATTTGGTGCTTGCAAACCATCGATTTACAATTAGAGACCTTGCTGATGATGTTGGAATTTCAAAAGGATCGGTCCATTCCATTTTGGACTTCAAACGCGTCAAATCTCGATAGGTACCGTAAACACTGAATGCGCCAGCTCACATTGCATTGATTCTTCCTGACGTTTTCGCTAAAAATGAAACCCATATCGCTCCACAACCACCATATTCACAACGTGCGACTTCTGGCTATTCCCTAAACTCAAAAGACCACTCCGGGGACACAGTTTAGAGTCGATTGAGGCGATTCAACGTGAATTGGCACGCGCTTTGAAGGCCATCCCTGCCGATGACTTTTTAGCATGCTTCGAGGATTGGAAAAAAAAAATTGGCATAAGTGCATTGTGTCCGGAGGCGATGAAATAAATTTGGAAGAATAAAAAATTATTGGTCTTACTTTTTGAGCACAGTTGTATGTAGAAACATTAACAAGTCCATTTCTCACTCATGCAAAAAGTGAAGCTCTAATTATGTCGGCTACTTAAATGTGACATTTGGGATATCTATTTAATCTGGTGATAGTTTCCTAAATGTGGGTTCGTAAGTAAAGACGGTGATTTGCAATCTGGGGTTGTCCAATTATGGTGGCAGGAAATATTATTTGTTCCTTCGAGAGGTGGAAAGGCGATCCGTTTTAATTTCGAACCGGGAGTTTTATTGATAGGACATGATTGGAATTTGTATTCTGATTGGGAATGATGCGGGTGGCTGTTTGCTCAAGAAGTTAGGAAATTAAAAGTTGAAAGATGGGAAGAAACTTCATTTTGGTTTACACAAACCATGGAAATAAAGTAATTCATTTATAGTATATCGTTCTTCTCATTGCAAATGTAAAATTTCCAAATTTATGAATTTTCATAAAATAATAAATAAAATATGTAAATATAAAAGAATGATTAAACTTCATTATATAAAATGTATCATTCATTCCAAAAATATACAAATATTTTATACAATGGTTTTCAATTGTTATATTTAACGTAGTAAATTGTTTATTACAAATTCAACTTTGTATTCATTTGAAATGTATTAATACTTTTTAATTGTCTTACATGTCGTTATTATCAGTATATAGGATTTCTAGCGTAAGAAGAAAATATTTATGTACGTTGCTTAAATAGAGCATCTGATATGCAACCCATTGAACGTTTTAATAAATATTTATTATAAGATATCAAATTTCATATAAGATATCGAATCTTTCTTTTTTAAAAAATCCATAATGCGGCTTATTTTTATTGGTTATTTATTTTAAGCAGAAAAATTAAACAAAGCTTATATTGTTTTGAATGTCATTTTAAGTTTATTAATTACAACTCTCTCTACTCCTCTTATTCCTGTCCAAGAACACCTTTCATTTCTCTTTTTATTTTTTTAAAGTACGTTATTAGATAAATATTCCTATTTTAATGAAAAATTTATAATCATTGTATAGCTTTACAAAGAATATAGGATTTTCGTAGCATTAATAATAATTTTGAATGATTATGTATTCTATGAAAGTAATCTTTTTTTTTTTTTGTAAACTACGTCAGGATTCTTCAGTGTCAATTAAGATTAAATCAAAACACTTTATTTAAGAGTAGCAAAAATAAATGTTTTTTCTTCTGTAAGTATGTAACTTATTAAAACCGGAAAACCTAAAGCTGATAAAAACTTCTTGAGATAATTACTTTTCATGCCACAGAAAGTTCATCATTAAGAAACAATGAATTCTACCATCATTCATGAAAGTGAACAACATAAAAAATATTTTGAGATAAACAAGCTCGCCTAACTATTTTAGGATGTAATATAATTTTTTTTTCTACAGAAAAACCATCAGAAGAACATGTTGAATTTTGAAAAATTATTTCAGTTATTATGTATTGGAAATCATTACGTTTGTTTTTGCAATCCTTCAGCATAACCCAACCAAGAATAACCCATTATCTGGTTGCAAGAAGCCATTTTAGTTTCTTTGTCCCATCCACGGAAAGTTCATCTTTTGATGTCGTTAGTCACAAACAGGAACTCGAGTATTTCTAAATATGAAATTATTATCCACATCTGAAGTTGAATGAATTTTCTTCTTCGGTTTAGAAAACAAATATCCAAAATTATCAAGAACATCATTACAGCCTCTCTGACAAAAAGTTTTAAAAAAATGTTCGTATTCTTATATTTATTGATTTTTTCCAAAAAGAATTAAATTCCTAATGATTTATTTATAAATAATTTTATTCATTTCCAAATATTATTAATTAATTTTCTTAACAACATTCTATTATTTTATTGAATTTACATCTATTTATTACCCATTCAATAAAAGTGTATTTAATAAAAGAACATTGATTTCTAAACTGGGAAAATGGAATAATTAGTCATCCACAAAAAAAAATGAATCTGTGATTTTTCAGAATGCATTTTTGAACTAAATATTCCTTATTTTAACAGAAAACTTATTCAGTAATTTATTTTGCGAAAAGATGTTTTACTCATACGTTGAATTGTAATTCTAGAATGAGATTTTCAGTTCGTTGATATGGAATATATTACATAAAAAATTTGAAATACTACTGAAAATGGAATAAGGAAAATTTCTGGAGATAGCAAATGAATATAAGTATTAATTGCATTTCTAAAACTTAAAAGTTGAATTCAACTTAAAAAGATGAATTTTTTATATTAATTTGGTTTGTTTTGTCGCTCTACGGTTATTTTGTGTTCTTATTAGACCAGGACCTGCAGTTTAAGGTGTACTGAACCACTTGAAGCTGAACTCCCAACAAATATGCATGCCACCGCCAGGATTCGAACCTGAAATCTGTGGTACCAACGGCCAGAGTGCTAGTCAATGGACCATCAGGCCGCCAAATTTTCTATAAGTTATATTTATTTATTATTAAGTTATATTTTCTATAACTATATGATAACATGAAATTCTTAAAATTATCTTCATTTGTGTAATTACAGTGTATGAAGACAAATCTTTATCAATTTTAAAAGCGATATTTTAAGTTGCTCTGAATGTTGTCTTTTTTAGCTGATTAAAATAACGTTATCGAACATTAATGTTAAAATTACATATGTGTTGAACGCCTATTTCAGATTTTAATCACTTTTCATCTTGGTTATATGAATTGTAATAAATGAGAAATTGACATTTAGCAATAAAATTTAAACAAATAAATTTACTTATTGCTATGAAGTATAAACAAAATTCAGTTAGGAAAATAAATAATAAAGTATTCTCTAAGCTTAAATAATTTGTAATGTATTTGGGATATGATTTCAAAGTGGCCTGATACTTTTAATTTTCACTCTCTGCAAAACAGCTGTTCGATGATTTCAGATTGTGAATATTTATTGTTTTAAGCTATCAGCTGCACGATGGCTGTCATATGTGGCGTGAATTCTCAGCTGACCCTGATCCAAGTTGCGCAACAGAGTTCATCGGATTTCCAATCATCGGACTTGTCATGAGATCTCGGCGGCGCTGTTTGATCGATTATCGGGCAAACAAGATAATGAATTTCCGTTAATTGCAACAATTCATCTCTTAGATTTCTGTGAATGACATTGGTTGCATAATGTGCAACATTCTGGAATTGGTACGCGTAATTTCTGCGAATGTAAATTGTGTGATTGGAACGGATGCTTTTATTGGATTGTTCGAACTTGAATAAAATGGGTGGAAAAAATATTTTATTTATGTTTAGGATGTATTACACATATTTATGTAATGCATATTGTTGCGTTAAAAATCTATTTATGAGACATACTAAAATGAGACTTAGAAATGACTGTACATTATTTTAAAAAATTGTTATGGAAATTTAGGTAACTACACCATTGTTTAAAATGTGAGAAAAATGTGAATATTCAATAAGAATTTTAATTGGATTTTAATTTTTTTTTTCCAAAAGAAGTTGATGGTTTCTATTTTAGTTAATATGTTATACAAGTAAAACTAGAAATTTTTTTGTGTGTATGGTCTTGCAGATAAAAATATTAAAAATCCAGCTGTATTTCGGATAAAATTTGTACATAGATAAGCTCAGAATATGTGAAACATTCCATAATGATTTTCATAAATATTATAAAAAGCAACAATATAAAGGAAAATAAAATAGTTTGGCTAATTATATCAACAGTGTTTGGGATTTAGTTTTAAATTTATGTGACGATTAATATCAATAAAATTGCCAGGTATTTGAAAAATAGCATTTTTAATTTTATCAATTTATGATTTTTAATGTAGCCTTGATAAATTTTGTTCGGAGTTAATGTAAAATCTTAGTTCTTATACCGCTATGTACTTCATGAGATATTAGTTCTATACAATCTTGTTTTAAAAATCACAGTGATTGAGTGTAAAAAGATTAAAGCTAAAAATAATTTTGCCAATTATTTGAGAAACAATTAAAAATGTTTAAAGTTAGTTTGAAACAATTAAAAGATTAATTGTTATGCTAACCTTGTTTATATTTGTTTAAAAAAACAGGATTAAAAACATTGTTAAAATTTGCTTTTAAAGCAAATTTTAACAATGTTTATACAATATTACAAACAATTTTTCAACAATATTATAAACATTGTTTAGATAATATTACAAATATTACAGCCTCCAGAAATTATTCATTTGGGTGATGACTACCTGATGACCTTTAAACATTCTTGAAAATTGCGTTACACACATGCGTTTTTGAACTATTCAATAAAATGAGAGTTAATGTGATTTGCATTTAAGGGAATTCCAGGAATTTTCTATGAAATATGAATGCCATAAAGAAGAAGAATATTTCCATACATTACCACGAAAAAGTGTTTTCTGTAATTTTAATGATTTTCTCGGGTGTTATTTTACTTAAGAAACAACAAATCTGTTCTCTTATGAATATGAAATCAGGAACACTTCGAAAGAAATGTAATAATTTAGTTTCTGATTCATCTGCAATTCTGATCAGCTGCCATGCACAAAAATGAATATCAATCCATCCATTTGTGAAAGAATGGGGAAACATTTGAAAAATCTATTCTTTTGTGAAAATCATATGAATTTTTGCAACAGAAAACAACTGCACTTGTATAGAAATCCCGCCTTCTTACAGTTATGAAATCCCAAGATATGTTTAAAATTTGTTTTGTCAAGTTTCGCGTCAATTCATTAGGCCTCGCCACAACAAAATTAACCGATTAATTATACATCCGTAAGAGAATAATAATTTTTAATATCTCGTGGGAAAAGTGATATTAAAAATTATTTTGCAGAAAAGTATTAATTAATCTAAAATAAAAAAACAAGTAATATAAAAAAATGTTTTTAAAGTCAATTCCTAAGTTAATTCTTAACTTGAAATTTTCCTGTTACATCTGGCGCCATCTATTAGTAGATGCAAGCAAAAAATCTAAAAAAGTTAAATCTAAAAAAACTAAAATTAATTAATTAAATTTAAATAATAAATTAATACTTGAAAAAAGTAACATCCAGTGTATCTACTATCCAATTTGTATTAGCATGCAGTGCCATCTATTTCAAGTTCAAAAAAATTATATTTGAACTTGAATGGGTGAATAAAAAGTATTTTATTAACGATTGAAAATTTGAACAAGATATATATAGGGAGAGTGTGAACTAACAGTAGGAATTGAAAAAAACGGACATACATTTACAAATAAAATTATAAACTTATACCCTTTAAAATATTTCTTTTATGTATTCTGAAGATATTCTGTTAATGTCTGTCCCTTTATTTTATTGTTATGATATTCTAGATATTTTTTAAATTATGAAATTATGTCCAAACAAATGTATAATTAAAAAATATTAAGAATTTCATCAGAATAAAATAAAAATAAAAATACCAGTAGGGTAAAATAAAACAATATTTTTGTAGTAAAATAAGAATATAATTGGATAAAGTAAAAATAAGAATGTCGTTAGAATAATTAATTGTCATAATAACTTAATGGTAAACATAACTTTAAAAAAAAATTTTTTATATTTTTTCTCCATTTAATCACTGTTCTATTCGATTTCATAACATTAAATATAACATTTTTTTATTATTAAAAAAATTTCGATTTTTAAATATAAAAAAAAAAATATTTTCTCACTAATTTTACTGCCTGTAGATCACAAGACAAATTAAAAATTTATAGCGCAGGTAATGATAAACGAGGTTGCCATTTTCTGCTGAATTGTTTATAAAAATCGTACATTTTTTTTCATCATTGAAAAGGAAATAGGATTCAAAAAAGGATACAAACCCAAATAAAATTTCAGGTTGAGTTAGAAATTCTGTTCAAGTTATTAGAAATCATTTATTGCAGATATACTTTAAAATTACAATAATATCCTCAAAAAACTAATGTCTTTTTATATAAGAATTCATTCTCGGGAATACCATATTCAGAAAAATGAAACAATTCAACAAATAATTCGTACTTTATTAGAATTTTAAAACAGAAGAATAAAATTTTCTTATGTTATTAATTTTCTTTCTTTCGTTCTGTTTTTTTTTGTTAAACTACGATTTCGTGGAAAACACAACATATACTTCAAATTACTTTACACACCTGAATTCTTCAATAGGTTTTTAATTTTTTTTTCTCGCCCAATTCTAAAGAATTTTGAAATTCTCTGTCTTTCAAAAGGGGGGAAAGAATGTCGTTACAATAATTAAGTGTACGTAATGACTTAATGGTAAACATAATTTTCAAATTTCTTTTAAACTTTATCATCATTCAATCACAGTTATATTGGATTTCATAACATTAAACACATAAACATTTATTTTTTATTTTTAAAAATAATTTTTCAAATTTTTAAATCTAAAAAAAATTTATTTTACAAAAAAATTAAAACTAGTTATTTATTAATTTATTTTCATTGTTTGTTTCAGTAGATTGTTTTAGAAAGAGATAGATATAACATCATATTTATTAAATATCATAAGCATCTGAATTTGGTTTTAAGAATTTCACTTCTTATCGTTTAACAGAGTGCTTAGAACTTAACGGAAAAAAATTATTTTCTGAAATGAAATGAAATTTTATACATCTATAAATAACTATACATGAAAATCATCCTTTATAAATCAAGCGTCATTTTAATAACTCTTAATAGATAAATTTTGCAACTTACCCAACATGGCAATAAAAAAAATGATGCAGATGTTTTCAAAGTTCAGTTGCTAATAGTAAACAAGTTTTTAACAAACAATTTTTATCATTAGAAAAAAAAACCTACGTTATTTTCTTCCATTTTGTAACAGAATACAGTTCTCTTAACACCGTAATTCAAAGTTTATTTTTTATCCGGAGCGCGAATAAACACCAGTTCAGAATCTCCAGTTCAAAAAAATAATTATTTTTAGAATTATATCAATTTGTTATAAACATGTTGCCACACGTGAATTTAACAATCTGTAAAGTAATATCTCGTGCATATTTCAAAATGAAAATATAATTTTAATATTAAAATTAACATTTCATCAAATGTAAAAAAAAATTAATCCTTTAGTTATTAAAATAAAAAGGTACAAAAAATTTTTTATACTATCCAAAAATTAAATATAATAATAAAATAAAAATCTTCGAATTTTTAAAATCCAAACAATTTTTTTTATTATCTTTGAAACGATTTATTGAACGATTAAAGTTTCTGTATATCTTATCGTTTCAAAATCGTCTGCTTTACGTAAATAGTTATAAAAATTTAAATATAATGAAATCGTTTGGCAATAATAAAATAAATAAATACAAAAAATATTTTTAAAAAATTATAAAGTCAATTCCTACTTTTTAAGTTGAAATTTTCCTCTTACATCTGGCAACATCTATGGGTAGATACATGCAACTTAAATCTAAAAAAGAACTAAAATTAATGAATTAAATTTAATTACTGAATTAATATTTGAAAAAATTGTATTAACATCCAGTATCATCCACTACAAAAGTTTAAAAAAAATGTATTTAAACTTGAATGGATGAATAAAAAGTATTTTATGAACGATGGAAAATTTAAACAAGATATATATAGGGAGAGTGTGAGCTAATAGAAGGAATTGAAATGAAATAAAAATGAGGCCACCTTTACTACATACTTGCCAAAAAAAATTTCTCTATTGAAGTTTCTCTGATTTTATGTCATTTTCTATTCAGTAGTTAGTCCAGGAGAATACCCAATAATTTAAAATATAGAAATTATTCGTTTTGAAAAATTTGGTAATTATCGGTTTCTATAAAAAAAAATTACTTGATCTTAAATTGCAGTTATACTAATTTCAATAATTTATTTTTTTTAATAATGTCTGATTTCATATCTTTTAGTATTATAGCATGTATAAAACTGATGATTCTAAGGATTAAAATGCTTAATTAATATTATTCATTCAATATTAATTAGTCAGGTTTCAAATAAGTTTTGATTTTTTAAACTATTATATGATATACGAAACTAATAGTTTTGAGCAAAATAATTCATAACATAAACATATTTTTTTTGTTCTAAAGCAGCTGGCAAATACTTAGATAATTGTCGTCGATGCCTTAAGGCAAGCGCTGACGTTACTCACTTGGCACTACCGAGGAGGTGCGTGTAGCTTGAAGATAGCTACGGACACTAAGTAACAATACCTCCGCAACGCTCTACGATATTGTTAGACGGTTTAAAAGTGGATTCCAAACCACTACAAACATCCATGGCAGCTCCAGGACTTTAACCCGAAACCTGTGGTACCGAGCGCGCGCCAGAGCTTGCGCGCCACTCGACCATTCAGGCCCCACATTACGAATATCATATTATGTTATATATTATGAAAATCGAAATATTATGTTATTTATTATGACTCGAAATATCATATTATGTTATAGTAAATTCTTGATGTTATGTAATACATATGCAAATTAATATTAGACAAAATCATTATTAAATAGTAGGCTTCAGTTAGATAATTGAGAGTTTTTGCATAATTAAATTAATTCAGTAACTCATGCTCATAGGAAATATTATTACAGATACGCATGCGCAATTTCCTATGAGCATGCGCGCTAGTTAGAAAATAATACCGGACGATAAAAAAAACGTTATGCATAAACTCTATAATGATATTTGGGGAATATTGCTATTAAAAAATTGAAAATCCATAGTTTTATGTAGGATGCACTTCTGTTGATACATTTTAAAAACTACATAATTAAAGTAATCTTTTCATTGCAATCAGAATTTAAGCTATATTTATCTTATCATTAGCAAATATGATAAAAATCCCATAAAATTCTAGCAGACTTAATACTTCTGGAGAACTACTTTTAATGGATTTTTTTACATACATTTTAATGAATATGAATATTACATACAAAATAATGTATATGAATTTCCTTTTAAGATGATGTAAATAGTAGTTTTTATGCCAAAGCGTGACCTTTATAATTTTCTTGTCGAACGGATTAAAAATGCGCATTAATTCGGAAAATGAGATGATACAAAATTAAGTGAAAAGTGTGCCGTCCGTTGAGGGTTGGAGTGTGTGTGCGATGATATAAATTGCGTCTTTTAAAACTTAAAGTTATAAAAAAAACCCAGCTTTTTAAAGCCATTTTTCGTATTAGGTACCTAAACACAAATGTAATTAAAATTATTTCTATTAATAAAGTAATTCACAATATCACAAGTTTCAAACAAATTATTAGTATTTTTTCTACCGGCAAAAATCATTATTTAAGATTTACAATAAAAGATGAAATGGCAGCAAAATTACATTTGTGCACCTGCCCACATATATTAGTTTACAAAAATTAAGAACAAATATTAAAAATGACCAAAAAATAGTAAATTGTTCCTAAAATTGAACAGTGTGCATACAGAGATGGCCATGATGCATACCATGGTGGCAAACCCTTAGGTGTACAAGCAGGCAAGAACCAATTTTTTGTGGCAAGTAGCCCTTCTGTAAATTATAGACTGTAGAACTCATTCATAAGAATAAAATGAACTTCGAAGAGTTATAAGATGACCGTTATTTGACTTTAACTGCAAAGGGAAGAACATCTCCTAACCTCACCAGGTTTAAAATAAAATATCTTACATATGTTGTTGTTTTAATGCAGCTGGCAATAAAGTGGATTCCGAACCACTACAACATCCATGACACCGCCGGGACTAGAACCCTGCGGTACCGAGCGCCAGAGCGATAGCCACTCGGCCATCAGGCCCCAATATCTTATTTATAAAGTTTAGAGTATCTCATTTAAAATTATTTTAATGATTTTTCTAATCATGTAAACGTAATTTGGTTTATTATTCGATTAAATTAGAAGTATGTCTTAAATGTATTAATTTACTTTGCTTTTTTTCATAATTATTCCATGTTTTATTTAAAGAATTTATATTTTAAATAAAATTCATTTTAAAACTTCCTTATTCATCTGACAAATATAAATCTAAGCGAGAATTTTACTGAATAAATGACTGTAATTTTTAAAATAGAGGAACTGAAAACATGTTTCTTCCCAACAAATATTCCTTTCACTGTCATTGAATTTAATGTGTTGAAAGAAAAAATTTACCTGATGCAGGGATACTACAAGAATTTTAAAGTGGAAAACTCGGAAACATTTACCATCCTCAAATTGACTTAAAATAATTAATAAACATCTTTTAAGCATGTGAACTAACCTGAATCAGCTATTTTAACTTGAATATATAACCAACATTTAAAATATTTCATAAAAACTTTATGATTTCAAATGAGTATACAACCACAACACATTTTCCATCACCTTAAAATACATTTTCCAAGTTTTGCTTACATTAAAATATAAAGAATGTCAGGATTTAAAAGATGTGATTGATCTGTAAAATACCCATTCCATAATAAAAGATCTTCAATTCCTTTGTGACAAAAAAATATGGCTTACTCGTGGAAAAAAAAAATCATATTGAAAGTATAAAGATAAATCTAAAGCATATTCTGTCTATTGAATAATTCGCCAACAGAAACTCACAAAGCAGTAAACAGCGTTGAACGCGTCGGCCAACTGCTTTAACACCTTTTATAGGAGAAGAAGAATAAGTTTCTTTCTGTCCTTTCATTTAAAATTCTGATTGAAAAACTGATATCTCCCTCTCTTTTGAGTTCCCGGTAAATGGTGTTTGACGTTACTCTCAGATAGAGTTCGGTTCGGTCTCTGCTTACATGAATACTTAAAACGTTTGTCAGTGTTGGGCTACTTAAGAACACGCTTCTTTCTCAGTGTGGGCTTAAGACAACATGCTCTGCGGAATACATTATCCGAGGTTTATCCTCACCGAGTCTTCATGGCAGGTGTCAAAAAGTGTTAAAAACACCGTTTCATCACCGCAGTGTTAGTAACGTGCATGCAAAGTTTATTTACATTACAACTAGTTGAGTCTTGTTTATGAAATGAAGCGTTATCGAAAACATTTATTGTGTATCACACTTTTATCTCTTTGTTTGGAATGTGAGCATGTTAAGAATGTATTTAAAATATTTCTACGGTTTGAACCATTTTTTTTTCGTAGTATCATTTGAGAATCACTTTGATAGTAGTAAATCTTAATATAGTGACTTAGAAATGTTTTTGTCTTGATAAGCCTTTTAAAGAAATGATTGAATGATAAAATGTTACTAAACAAATAGAGAAGATTATTTTATATTTTATCAAAGTATTCTCAGACGGCAATTTTAAATTCTTCTTGGTGATATCAGTGTACTTATGCAACCATCATGTCATAGATAAATTCAAATTTATCTATTCCAGCATATGATACACACGCAAATCAGAACCACCATGTTTAAATGATGAAAATAAACTACCGTTCAGACAAATCAAATAATGCTTCGAAGTTTTTGAGGTTGATATTTATTCAATGATATTCTTGCAATTCTTCTTATTAGTTTTGAAACATATAATCTTAAATTATCTTTTACTTTTTCCATGATCGGTTTCATAAAACATTTCAGTTTAGTGAGTTCCGGATGTCGATATTCGATGCTTTAAAAAAGAATTATTACAGAAAAAAATTTCGTTGAAAAAACGTATGTCAAATTTTAAAGCACGTTTCTAATTATTATTCTTGTTTTCTAACTGCAATTAAGAAATTCGTTTATAGGTGTCTATAAGGCGATTAAGAAGAGGGCCTTTGATATTTTCTTGGGATGGAAGCTTGTCTGATTTATTCATGATGACATTCTAATTATATAAATACTAGGTAAAAAAATGAATATTCTAAGCGGACGATTTAATTTAACGAGAGAAGTTTTGTATTAAAAATAATACCATATTTTTTTGTAAAAATATTTCTTTTATATCATATATATATATAGATAATTTTTTTATAAGATTGAATCATACATGGAAACGTTTTTTGCTATAACACTGTAAAGAAAATAAAAAATGTTTGACTATTAACAAGTTAGAAAGAACTACTTGTCTAAGGAAAATTTAAAATGTATTTTGTAGTTAGTTACTTCAAAATTCGAATTTAAAGCTGAAACTATTTTTAAAACCATTCGTTGTGAGGCATTCAAAATCTTTGTTTGCTTTTCTATACATTGTTTTGAATCAATATATAATACAGATTAGTTTTATTTGGAAATTACTTTTTTATTTGGAAATTACCTTTTTGGTGCATCACTCTTACACGATAAAACAAATGTTTGATTAATTTGATTAGAAAAAATCTATTCATTTTAAGTCAAAGGATACAAATGTGTTTAAATATGTACTTTTTGCAATCAGATTTTTTTTTTATTTTATTGTAAATGCAAATAATTTAATTAAATAAAGTAATAGTTTACATACCATTAATTTATCCTGCTTTAATGTATAATATCTAAAAAGAATGAAAAATATATTTTATCTACTACCAATTACTAATTACGAAGTTGAAAAAAAATTCTCTATTTTTTCGGTTTATGAAAATGGCATCTAAATATAAACTCAAGCCAAAATTGATCCTACACATATTATGATTTTATCGGTCAAACGAGTTACATTACACACGTTAAATGTTACATTACATGTTTATAATTGGCTTCAATTCACGTTTCTATAGTTACTATGTTTACAATACATTCGTTTAACTATCATTTATCTTTGAAACATATTCTACTAGGGCAATAGACTGTATGTGTTGTTGTAACTTTAGCAATTGAAACAGATAAAAATAGATTAGTAACAGATGTGCTAAACCTCCGCACCGTCACACCAACTTCGAATCACATCTAGTGAAGCTATCTGGTTTCCAACTATCTATATCAAGCCATTTCCAGTCATGTTTTTTCCATTGCCATACATGGAATAGAAGCAATTGCATTTGGAGACAGTTGTGTTTGAGAGTTCTAACAGAAAGCATCATTACCGATCGGTAGATTGTTCAAGACATACGTTAGTAGAAGCCAAAGCGCTTGATTAATAATAATGAAAAAATTAAAAGATAATATGAAAATTAGGTTAAAATATTTTTGTTACCGTTCACTAGAAAAAAAATTAATTTAAAAAAACCTCTGATAAAATATAAAGTTTTGAAGAACAGATAAATTTTTTGGCGGCATAAAATGGAATAATAAATGTGTTTTGAAATGTTTCTAAATATAAACTAAATTTCTATCTCATTCAGAAAAATCGAATTCAGAATTGCATAATTTGCAAAGTGAAGCGAAAAAGAATTCGATGATTGAGAATGCTAGATGTCGTTTTTCACGAAATACGATATCTTTGAGATGAAATGTTTAATTTTAGTTTTAGGGTAATAAGATTGCAATAAAAGTAAAAAATAAAATACAATTTTTTAAAATTTAAATTACAATTTTTTTTTCATTATTCATAAAATGTTTTGGGGCTATATGATGAAAAGTTCTTACAGTTTCCTGTTTAAAAATGATATTTAAAGAGCTTCACAATAATCATTGAATCATTCATTAATAGCTATACTATTAATGAATTTTTAAACAAATTGGAAAATGATAACTAAATTCGTCGAAATTAATCAATCGAATTAAACGAAATAACTGAAACAAAAAATCAATAGGGCATTTTCTTTCTATTTGATATATCAAAGTCAACATTTTATTTTACATAAAATACGAATTGTAATGTTACAATATTTAATGTCAAGGTTCTTTATGCTAACTAAATAATGTTATTATAGGAAACGGTTTTTTAAAGTTTTTTAAGCAATCTAAATAAAACATGAAAACATTTTTCCCTTTATTTGTTTAATTTATAATAATACATTCACAATATCCAATTTACAAAGGTACAATAACAATTCTCGTGTTTACTTTGCTATAGAAATACTATATTTACAATACATTTGTTTAACTTTGATTTATCTTTGAAACATATTCTACTAGAACAATAGGCTCTATGATTTGCCAAAGTTATTGCAAATATATATATAATTTTAAAACATTGGGTAGGTATAATGGGTAGGGGGTATAAGGGTAGGTATAACTAGGTATTTTAGCATGTCCTAATCGCAGCTTACCAATAAGACAGACTAGCTTACAATAAAAGTCGAAAGTTCGAGACCGCTTGCACCGTGCGTTGCAGCTCTGTTCTCAGAAAAGATGGGATTTGGTAGCAATTGCATGTGCACATGTTTTACCGATAATATCTCATATGATTTGCAAATGTAAACCAATAACACTTTAAAATACTTCCAGAGGGTAAAAGAATTCCTTCTCCTATGTATTCTGTTGGAAATTAAGTCCATGGCTTAAAAAAATATTTTTAAATTGTAAGAAAATTCCTCAGAGAAACAGTTCATTTCATCAAACACTACACCGTAACACAGAATGAACTGAAATTTATCAAAATTGATTAGCGGAAAGCTGTTCATTCATTCTTAAAAAAAGTAAAACTCAATTCAATGAATTCAAAGGAGTGATGGGGGCGAAAAAGCGTGCGATTCAATTCATGAAGAATGTCGTCGTCAGCACTTTTATGGATGACAAAAATCCTGAAAAATGGCGATCTAAGCAGGTTAAAAAAGAAGGGCACTAGAGAACGGATCATGAATGCTTGTGAATCTGTTTGATTAGCTTTCATGAAAATGAGATAAATTGCATACACAATTCATTATTTAATAGTTATAAAAATAGTTAAGTATTTTACTATTGCAATCAATTACTTTTACAATGCTATAATAATTTTTTAAATACGTGATTCTACATTGCAGTGACAGTTTTGAAAAGTCAGTGGACCCGGGAAAGATTCCAAAGTAATTTTCTCACTTTTGTTTCATACGTCATACAAATAAGAAACAATTACCCGTTTTCAAAAATCTTTCAGGGATGCTTTATTGCCACATGCAACAATGTGTAGAAACTGAACCTTTTTCCTCTAAATAAAATTTTCAGGATATAAATAAAATCCTCCTTACATGTCATCACGTTGAAAAAGAAATACTTTTATAATTTTTTCAGTAAATAATTAAAATTAGAATTCTTACCAAAAATAAATAAATAAATGCTCAATTTATGAGGAGTTAACGTTCAGCCATAATTAACATTCAGGATAGTAGCAATAATAGCAGATGGCTGAAAAAATTCAGCTAGGACTATTTATCTCCTCTTTGGAATGGAATTTCATTCGCAACAATTCCTCTGAAAATGCAACAAAATTATGCCCCATGCATATATTTTAAAGCTTTTAGAAATTATGTAGCTGCCAAAACAATTTTATGTTTAATGCAAAGCAAGACAAGAAATAATGTAATAATAAACGAAATACTTTTGTCTCGTGCAAATAGGTGACGTTCCACTTCATTCTCAACATTAAGAAACAACAATTGGCCTAATATCTGGAAAACTACTCACTGTGTTGCAATAAGATTAGGGAAATTTAAGCTTAGTTGGCATCTATTTATTCAAATCTAATTGAAACTTAATTGAAAAATGTCTGAATACCGCCTTCAGACATGTCGTTTTTATTTACTACAGATTAAAAGGGTAAAGCTGTAGAAAATCACAATAAAAACGGAATTGTAACCTGAACCCGCTGTTGTCTCCGTTAATAATGTAACTATTTCACTTAAAAGGTAATTAATTCACTTCTTTGAACATTATCTTTATATGTAAGCATAGCCATATAAAGTTTCAGGAAAGTTAGCTATTTCACTGAAATCCATTAGATTTTTTTCTACGTTATTAAATAAAATATTTGTATTGTCTCTAAAGTTAGGACACTAATATTTTATTACAGTTCTTATTTCAAATCTTTGTTCAATCAGGGAATTAAAATAAATGGCAAAATAACTTATAATACTTTAGAGGCAGATATTAAGAGAAACTATTTTGTACTTATTTCATTTGTATTTACTACATTTTTTTTTTCAAGCTGATGTCGCTGTTTTCTTTTTCTAATATTTCTTATCTAACATACTGAAAACTATTTAAATCGCAGTCTAAATTACATAAGTATCCATTTTCAGATACGTATTGAGAAACTTGTTTTCTGAGTAATCACGAAATTATCCTTTCTATTTCTAGTTTTTAAATCAAAATGTATCTACAGCAATGCATTAAGTCAAAATGCAATGCATTCGAAGTTTTCATTAGACATTGTAAAATAGCTATTGAATATTTTTTTAACTAGTTTTCTTCTTTTCCAGAAAAAAAAATATCCAGAATAATTCTTCTAATCCAGAATAAAAATAATAAAAAAATTAAGAATAAATAAAATTATCCAGAATAAAAAAATATCCAGCCATAATAAACTATGTTCTTCTGTTTTTCAATTTAAAAAACAATAATTTTAATTTTAAGCAAATTCAGATCAATATTTTATATCATATAAATAGGATACATAAATATGAAAATAGAAATTGAATTAAATAATTGTTTTTTCATAATTCAATATAACATAAATAAATTGATTTTTTAAAAAAGAAATAATTATGCACCCTTATGTTAATGAATATATGAACACAATTATAGGAGCCAACAGAGAATATTATCCTACTCTTCAAAAAGACCGAATCATTATTAAACGCTTTTAAAGTAAGAAGAATTAGAGTATTTTAACCGAAGATTATCGAAAAATAATTACACAAACGCAAATTCAAACAACTCGTCTTTAAAAAGTCAGAAGTGAATCAATAAAGAAGCCTAACGACACACTGTTAAACCGAGCACACTTTGCCTCTGAAGGGACTTTGCAAATTTCTTTATTTAATATCTCGGCCCAGGTTCCACAATTTGTCTTCGCTTTATCACCTGCGAAGAACTTCACAATGTGCGCTTTTTGAAACACCTGCTGGGTAGATGAATTCAGGAAGAAAGTAGGGGGAGGAAGGGTTCTCATTATGGGCCCTTCTTTCGTTCCCCTTCCATATCTCTTCCTTTTATTCTTGTGCTCCGAAAGATCGAAGAGTTGATGAGATCAATTCGTCTTCTCTTGGGGGTACTCCCGCTGTGACGTCATTGCCTTCCCATCTCCACCCTTCAAAAAACTCAGACGATGAGAAAATGGCGGTCCTGGAAGTTTTTGTTGGATAAAAGTAATAATTTCTTTGACAGTTTTTTTGGCTTCTCGTTTATTTTAACTCCGCAGCTTAAGACAAAATTTTTTTCTTTTTTGCCAACTCCTCTCCAACAAGAAATAAAACCAACAGTGAGATTTTGTAGATTAAGTAAGTTTCTTCTAAAAATGAATTTTCAAAGAAGCGCATGTACGTGAAGGTGTTTATAAAACATCTCTCAATTATTAAAAGTATGATCAGATTAATTTAATAATCCTTATATAGAAAATAATTAACATTAAAATGCTAATAAAAGCTTTTAAAAAAAACATTAACAATATTTCTTTCATTACGAAACACACAATATTCAATGGAAAAAAAAGTTATCTCAAATAAATTGTAAAGGAAAGTAAAAGATAAAATTCAGAACTTCTGAACTATTAAGTGCACTGAATTTAAACCATGCAATCCAAAAACACTTTGTGGGTTTCCCATTTATCAAAGCATTCTAAAGTTACAAGGAGTAACACTATGCTCAAAGCAAAGCAGACACTCGCTAAAATTTATTTCCCTGCCTTATGAATTTACGGCGAGGATATTGTTAGTGAAAAACGCATAAAACTTTCAACCTTTTTACATTCGCAGCATATGGCAGCGACGACCGAAATAAGGTCGACTGCCAACTTCCCAAAAAGAAAGCAAACAAGTGACGGTAATTAGCTTATCTTAAGGGGAAATGGCTTTCTCGCAACACATGTCCTGCGAGTGATAATTATCCCTTTTTTTTCTTCCCTACAGCTTTTCCCTGCTGTTTGTGGGATTCTTAATACATAGAGTGTGTAGAAATTTACAGGATTGCAAGAAATGTTAGGGACTTTTGCACTGTCTTGAAAAAAATATTAAATAGTTCTAGTTGCTAGTTAAATGTTTAGCAAATGTGAAAAAAATTGGAAAAATGAATTTTGATGAAAGTTGGAAAATCGAAGAGTCAGATAAAGAAAACTTCTTATGAAATAAAAAAAATTGTATTTATGATGTAAAAATAATTATTTATTCATTAGTATTTAGAGGTAAAAGCGTATTTATACAAGACAAATTATTTTTATGTGGCTTATTCCATTTGATTGACAGCAACATTAAATAGAATTCATATGATTGCTATAATAAAAAGAACGTTGTTGTTCTAATGCAGCTGGCAATACAGAGACAGTTCATCTTTTTGCCAAAAGCAAGGGTTGCACTGCTTTGAACTGAAGACGCGCTACGGACACGAGTCACACTACCCCCACAAAGCTTTACGATCCTTTTAGATCAGTACCTACGGTTTAAAGTGGATTCCGAACCACTACAAACAACCATGGCACCGCCGGGACACGAACACGAAACCTGCGGTACCGATTAACAAGCTCTAGCCACTCGACCATCAGGTCCCTGATAAAAAAATTTAATTCAAGGAACCCAATGTCTGTCTTAAAGAAATGCAAGAACCTGTTGTTATGAGAGAAGACGAAAACTTGAAGTGCAAAAATGAATTTGTTTATTTGGTCAAAAAACAAAAGTGTTTTTACATATATATTACAGGGTGATTATAATTAAAGTCCCACTTTCAAACTGCTGTAAAAAAAATTCCACTAGTTTCGAGTTCAAATTTGAACTGAAGACACTCGAAGAAGGGGGAAACTGTAAGGCATGAAAAGAAAAGTTCCAAAGTGTATTAATAGATGGACCTATAAGCTGCATAAAGAAAGTGAATTCGTCTGCCAGTGATAGTTTGAATCGAAACGACAACGTATTTGGCATGAATTGCACATTAAACCAACTGCAATGTCCAATGTGTTTGAATGTTTCGCTTTTTTGACGGAAGAAATTACTTCCAAATCATTCAACACTTGTGGCACTGTTAGTGGAAAGCCCATCCACCACGGCAAGGTCATACCAAATTGGATGGGAGAAATCGGTGGAACTTTTTTTGAAACTTTTTTTTTTGATGTCGTATCGTTTCCTTCTTCTTCAATTATCTGTAGTTCAAATTTGAACTGCAGATACTTGAAGAACAGTGGAGTGGTTCTTTTTTTACAGCATTTTGAAAGTGGGACTTTAATTATAATCCCCCTGTATAATGAATGAAACATAATCAATCAAAATATTGAACTATATCTCATTTTTTATGAAGAAAACCGAATACATCTTCTAAACAATAACCTTCGACATAATTGATTGGCATTTTGCTAGATGTGCCTATTTTAGATACATAATTAGCGAAAGGTCAGTTGCGAATCTTCCTAAAAAATTGCAATCATTTGGCGGTAATTCTGGGAGAAATAACTTTCAAGTCTCGCCAGTTGTTATTAAACGACACTTTCTTTTTATTCGTCTTTATCCTCTGGGGGTGAAAAGGTTAATAGTTATGAAAGGTTAAGTAGTTCTAATTGTCTGTTAAAATGTTTTGAAAAAATTGCATGATAGATTGATTCAAGTTAGGAAATAAAAAACAATTAAAATAAAAAATAGAAGATTAAATGTGAAAAAAATAAGCCATCCCATACTGGTGTTTCTTAGTCTCGGGCCATGATGTAAATATTTCCCTTCTGCTGAACATGCAAAATATGTTAATTAGATATTTTAAATTATCTTGAAATTTTAATATGAAACCAATGTGAAACATTAATTGCACTGTATTTATAAATTATCTACAAATCAATATTTGAATGAATTTCTATTCGAATGATCTTAACTGTTAGAAAAAAAATCACTTAATAATATTGATATTTTAATTTACTTGTCTAATTTTGTATTGTTGTACACCTTTTAGTACGCCACAGATTAATAAGGAAGTGATTTAATATCTCTATCTCTCTCTATCTATATATATATATATTAAAAATATATCGGCAGTTTTACAACCCATATTTAAGGAATTAAAAAAAGTTTTCAATAAAAGAACAAATCATGTTATTTTTAACATTATATGCACTACGATGAATATATTACATAATACAGACTCTAAATTGTGAGCAAAACTATGAATATCATTAGTAAATACAAAGAAATTAAAAAAAAAATTCTAAATCTTATTTAAAGATATTCTAGTGCTTTCCATATTATGTCTTCTACAGGCAAAGAACACACAAAAAAATTGAGGGATCAATATATATATATATATATATATATATTATATATATATATATATATATATATATATATATATATATTTAGTGTTAGTCTTCTGCTGCATTTCTTCAGAAACATAATGAGTAAAAGGTCAGCAGCTAACTTTCCAAAATAAAATAAAAAAAAGGTAACCGGCAAGCATGCAGCGAAAATTAGCTTATCTCAGGGGGAAATGGCTTCCTCGCAACACATGCGCCTCCCTGGTGGTGGTAATTGCAATTTCCTTTTTATTCGCTCTCCACCCCCCGTGCCCGAAACCGATCTCGAAACTCGGATGAAGAAACTGCACTCTGCAGAAATTTCTCCTCCTCCAGAAAGAAAGGTTAAATAGTTCTAATTGTCAGTTAAACGCCTTTCGGTGGCGTGAGGAAATGGGGAGGCTGCTGCTCGGGGGTCGTCGAGAAATAAAAAGAAAAGAATTAATTTGAAAGGAAGGAAGCTTTCTGAAGTGGCAGCCATTCTTCCTTAATGTCAGGCGTTTGTGTTGAAGATGTACTTGAGTGTGGAAATCAAGACGTAAAAAATTACTTTTTCGCTATACATGTGAATTACTTTCATCGGAAAGTTTAAAAGTGAGTAAATTGTGAAAAAATAGTAAATATAAATAAGCATTATTTATATTTATTTATAATGGTACTGGCAATGGAATTTGTCTATAATTGAACACAGTTATATAAGAATTTTTTTTTTGTGTAAAAAATAAGAATAATACATGCAAGAAAATTTTTTTTGTGTGTAAAACATAAATAATTGCTTCATTTGTCAACTCTTTTTTTTTTTTTTTTTTTTTTTTTAATTCCTACTATTAGCTCACACTCTCCCTATATATATCTTGTTCAAATGTTCAATCGTTCATAAAATACATTTTATTCATCCACTCAAGTTCAAATACATTTTTTTGAACTTGTAGTGGATGACACTTGATGTTAATGCAGTTTTTTCAAATATTAATTCATTCATTAAATTTATTTAATTAATTTTAATTTTTTTTTTAGATTTAAGTTGCATGTATCTACCAATAGATGGCACCATATGCAAGATGAAAATTTCAACTTTATTTGTGAAGGACTTTCTGCAATATAGTGAAAAAAACGTAGGAATTCACTTTAAATTTTTTTTTTATATTACTTGCTATTATTTTTTATATTACTTAATAAAGAATAAGGGGCTATTACTATTTATAAGTATAGAAAATTATACAAGTTCAAATGCAATAAAATTAGACAATAATCTATGCCTCAAATAGATAAGGTAATTTTGTACTGCGATTACTTAAAATGTTGGGATTTAATAAATTTCGAATATATCGTTGTCTACATACAACGTATAAAAAAAGAATTTGAAAGCTTAAATTTTTAATATTGGTAAATTAATATATTAATATAGTAATCGAGGGACCTGAATGGCCGAGTGGCTAGCGCTCTGGCGTTTTGTACCACAGGTTTCGGGTTCGAGTCCCGGCGGTGCCATGGTTGTTTGTAGTGGTTCGGAATCCACTTTAAAATGTAGGTCCCGGTCGAATATGACCGTAGAGCGTTTCGGGGGCATTGTTATTCCGCGTCCATGGCTTATCTTCAAGTTACACGTGACCCCTGGGTAATGCAAAGTGAGTACTTCTGTGCAGCGCTTGCCTTAAGGCATCCAAGACCAAGCTGTCTAAGTGTTTGCCAGCTGCCAGCTGCATTAGAAAGAAAAAAATATATAGTAATCGAATTGAATCGACCATTGATTTCTACATGTTCAAATTTAAGCAAATTAAAACAATTAACACATACTTTTAATAATTAAATAGATGTGCAAAAATAACCAATTAATTGCTTAAGTGATAATAAAACTTTATTTTCATTACTGATCACTTGCACAGTTCAAATTCTGCATAGCATCTAACAACAAAAAACCTTTAACATTTCAAACAAATTTTTACATAATGATTTATTTTAAAATTGTTTTAAAATGTTTTTAAAATATTAAGAATAAAAAAGTGATTTTTTTTTAAATGCGAATAATAATAAAACAATTTACCTTACGAAAAGTATTTAATGGACAATGAAATACTTTTTATTTGTTTACAATATTTTTTGATTTGCGTGAATCTATTGCAACACATAACTGGAGAGGGATAAAAATGTATGGCACTTCCTTTTTGTCGTGGCCTCCTTATTTTCTTCGGTGCCAAGATCATCACTAAATTTCCAAAAGTGGTGATTGCCTGCAATTTTATTTCGTGCAATTATGAACCATTTGGCGATTTACATCGGCAATGGATAGTGGTTTGCTTTCTACATTTTGTGCACAAGTTAGCTAATTAGACCGGGACCTACAGTTTAACGTGCCACTCACAAACATCTAAGCCATTTTCAGAATTTGAACCTGAAGCCTGTGGTACCAAAGGCCAGATCGCTAGCCAATTGGCCATCAGAGCGCACAATGGATGGAGGATCCATGATTAGAATGTACTAAATTTACTATAGATTTAATGCATTTTTGATTTATTGATTGACACTTTTTATTTAATTTTAAATAAAATATAAACATTCATATTAATAGATTTTTTAAATTTTTTTTAATTAATTAGAATTACAAGGACGTTGACAGATAGGGAAGACAAATTCTTAAGAATTTGCCATCCTTCCAATTTTCTGTTAAAGAATACACGTTTAAAGAATGCACAAAGACGTTCCGTAAAACTTCCCTATTTGGTATCTTCAAGGAATTAAGTGCATCCACACTGAAAGGTAAGATTTCAAATGCAGACTTCTGTTATTTAAAAAAAAAAAAATTCTGTTATATGAACCAGCTTTTTTCTTTCTTTAGAATAATATAATGATGAAATAAAACTATTTATACTAAAAATTTACTTAAAAGTAGTTATAAATGATTTTCATCAAAACGTATTGCAATTTACTATTGCTATTATTGGATATTCAGAAAAGTTATTACAGAGCCAAAACAAACTTCGATAATGAACTATTGATGATGATTCCACTGAAGAAGACACAGTAATGAGAAATGCAATTCTTTTCAGCAGTTTTCTAAACATAAATAAGTCATTAGTGGATGTCCCCTGCACGTAGTTTTAGTACTGTATGGCTGAATTCTATTTCTGATTAAAAATGAATTTATAATCTTCAAAGGAATATTGTTAAAAAACATCAAATGCTTGTTATAAATTGATTAAGAAATACACAGGACGATGGCTTTGAAGTTCTTTTTACGAACAATAAATGCACAGAAAGATTCTTTAATTTCAGCTTAGCGTATTAAGATACTAGAGAATTCAAAGAAATGAAATTCAAAGAATTGCGTTAAAAGAGAAGACATGTTGAACTTATTTATTTAAATAATAATTTGATCAAACATATAATATACATTAGGAGTTACATATATTTTTTAATCATTGATTTGCAACTTTAAAACGAAGATGTGCAAAATTTTATGGATTAAAAAAAAAATATAACCAATTTTTTTATCCAAAAAAATATAGCCAATTTTTTTTCTTGCTGAAAAACCAAAAACATCTATTCAGAAAATTCTCCCTTCTCTGCAAAATTTGCAAATTAAAAAAAAAAAAAAAAAAAAAAAAAAAAAAAAATCCTGCAAACTAAACTTTTTTTTGTTATAATACCATCTCCAACTTATTGAATTCAATAAAGCGAACTAAAAAAATACTTTTCAATTCAAAATATGGATTTTATTCGTTTAATGAATGTAAATATAATTAAGAAATCATATTTGTCAAATATTTTTTGTGTCATGTTTATCTCATTTTACTTTTACTAAAAATTTGCTGATGATTGCTTTCAAACAACGTTTACAATAGCTAAAAATACAGGCATCGTCTGTGAAAGAAAACGAATTCAATGTTGGTATTTTTATTTTCGGACTTTTGTATACGTTTTTAGAAGGTTCAATGCTGATCAGCTTCCAAGAGTCAAGGCAAGGCCAACAACGTGCAACTTGTAATTTTAACCAACTGACAAACAAATTAAAATTAAAATAAGAAATTTTTTTAACTGCAGTGTACAATTATTATTATGATATTGTTTTGGCGTTTTATATAATTTATAAACATACAATAAAATTTTTCCTAAAGTATTTTTTAGGGGGAAAACGAAGGATTTTGCAAATATTTAGTTATTTGATTATTTCAAAAATTTTTTAAATTATTAACAGGTTTGGACAAGAAATGTGTTTACTCCAAATATATCCTTTTTTTAATAAAATTCCATTTTAATAAAAAAATTAAGAGATATTTAAAGCCGCCTCCCCTATTTCCCCAGGAAGTTTCAAAGTAGATTAATAAGACTAAAGCGCAGATTAGATTCTGAAGATACAGCTCTTAAGTCAAATAATAGCTATGCACCAAGAAGGTGTAATGTAGTTATTACAATTTTTTAAAGGCAAATAATTTTTTATCTAGCTTGTAAATATTTTGGTAACCATTGAATGAATAACATTCCAGAATATTCGAATACTGTGTATAAGAAAAGAAATACCGATTCTAGAACATAATTTCCATTCGAATTTGATTTTATCTTCTCACATTTGCTGCAATTACAAGCCTCGCCTCGAAGTTCAAGCACAGTATCAACACATATCATCATCTCCGAGAGAATGTATAACTGAGTTACAGAAATCAGGGTGGTTAAATAGAATCGCACTACTGATGTTTCGATTGCTTGACATTTGGATCACAATGGTACTACTATTTCGATGATGAAAGGAATGGTTAAATCATAGCGTAACAAAGCGTCAAGATAGAAAGGGGAGAACTACAGGTGAGAGAATTACATTGAATCTGCTTCTGTCTATAGGGGATAACAAAACACATGCTAACTCTACGAATGAATGCTAAGTCGGAAAACAGCTTGTATAACAAAAGGATTGACCCACTCTTCTCAAAATTCTTATTGATTGGCTCGCTATATATATATAGATGTTTCTACTGAATAAAACAACCAGTTCTTCTTGAATTATTGATTGTTTCTTTTTCTATTCGCATACTACATGACATCTACCATTCCATTCGAGTTCGTTTGTTTGTGTGTCTTTTTTTCTTATTTATTATCTTCGAGTGCATGTAAACAAGCCTAACTTGGTGAGTTTACACGTAAACATACATTAGAATAAAAACGCGGCCTATGACCCTAACATAAGGTCCAAAGTAATGATCAAAGATTTCGTTCCGATATCTTTCAGCTACCTGAATTCCAGCATGGAACACATGAAGGTCAGTTTGACCATTCAAAGATACTACATATCAAATCATTGTTCTACCTCCAAAATAATTTTGTTTTGAAACTACATAAGACAGGGTCATTTACTCTCTCCCCATCTCAACACAATTTTTTAAATAACTTCTAGACTTGTCTCCGAAAAGTTCAAATGTCCATTAAAAATTTGTCCAAACGAGAAGTTCTTTTGGTAGTTGGTCACATTTCTCTCCTCGGATTGAAGGAACACACACAACATTAATAGTGCATTAATGCTTTGATTGTGAAGACGTCTTTGCTCTGTAGTTGCAGAATCCTGGTATACACATGTGGAATACAAACGCTTCTTCTTCGTCTGACTAAAAGATCGAGGAATTGATCTTAATAAGGGGAAATTCTTTGAAATTGCGTTTTAGTATTGGAACTATACTGCGAGAAAATAAATGGCAATTTCAGCAAGTGAAAAATGTATTTCTATACATCCATTAACCAATGAAATTTCTGGATATCACCAACAATATCTTTCTACTAAAAACTCAAGATCAAGAAACATTTATTAGAAACAGTCAAATTTACAATGTTATGCTGAAAGTTACCTTTGACTTTCAAGTGCGAAATTGTTTAAAAAAAGTAAGGATGGGCCTTTACTCTTTTATAATTTCATGTTATTTAAGAGTCTTCACCTAAACCTTGTTCTCCTTTAAATAGTAATTATCAAAAAGCAGTTTATATTTAAACTTTTGGCAAATGTAACTGCAATCCATACAGAGGAAAATAACATGCACATGCATCAGATGTTAGTTGGATACCTTTAAAACTCATTCACGGGATTGGTTTGTCTCTCTACGGTAATTTGTTTTACACATTTTAGGTTGACTAGACCTGGACATGCTGTTTAACGTGGATTCCGAACTACTCACAAACATCCTTGTTACCGCCAAGATTCGAACCTGAAGCATCAAAGGCCAAAGAGTTAGCTAATTGGCCAACAGACCACTTCATTCGCAGGACAAAATGATTAAATGTTGAGCTACTATCAATGATTTTAAATCAGCGAAGATAGTAGTATGTCCCATGTAGGAACACTTTTTATGTAGGAATTGAACGATAAATGTGAAGAAGCGCTAGAAATATATTATATCATCGATACATTACTAACTCCTATTATCATGAACTTTTAAATATTTATTATGAAAATAGTTGTCTAGGACTTCTGGTACTTTTTAATTTAAATATTTCTATAGCATTGATATGCAAAACACGAATATGGAAGTCTTTTTAATAAAAAATTAAAAAAACCTTTAACTATTATTCATGATTCGGAACTATTATTCATTGATAAAAAATCAAATTTTGCATTACTCCTCCATATTCAGGAGATAAATCTTCAACAAAGAAAGATGTAAAAAAGCAATTATTCTTGATTTAGCAGCATCTCCTATAGTATCTCATTTCCTTTCTCTTTTTCTAACCTCCAACTGAATTTTTGCACCATTTGCTCTCAACCTACGAAGCATTTAACAGACAATTAGAAGTATTTAACTTTTCTTTCAAAAGGACGGACAAGTTCTCCGGAACAATTTCCACGCCCGCATCAGGTTCTCTGTAGGTTCAAGACGTGTGCAAACATGTTCGGAGGGCCGAGGGAAAAAAGCGGGATCATCGTCACCGGTGGGACATGTGCTGAGAGAAAGCCACTTCTCCCAGGACGAGCTAATTACTGTCACTTGCTTGCTTTCTTTCTCGGAAAGGTGACACTCGATAATTACCCCACTTCGTATTTAGAACGTGAGCATCATGAAAGAAAACAAATTTTGTTTAATACGTGTATAAAAATTTGGAAGAAATCCTTTTCACCTGGTATATCATAATCACTCGCATAATTTACCCTATTTAAAACATGCATGTATATAATTTGGATTCTTTAATTCTTTATATTTCTTGGTCTTAGAGTTTGTGAAATTTAAGAATCTATTCTATAAAAAATATTTTTTATTGCTCTAAAATAAAAAAATAAATATACTTTTTAAAATTTAAATTACTTTTTTAAGAGAAAAAAGAAAACATTTAATTTAATATTTATTTCACAATGACCTCTCATCCTTTAATTGTCGAATTTTTATTTTATTTCCATAAACATTTCCATAATGTATTCAGGGAAGCCTAAAGTGAATATAAGCAGGTTAATATATTTTTAAAAGAGCATTGCTTCAATTTGAATTCGATACATGAATTAAATATTCTTTCAATATTCATCACGAGCAAAATTTTATTAAATGGCTATTATAAGGAATTTCTTAATTTAGATTACTCACCTATTTAATTAAATCAGAAACATTTATTTTTGACAAATTAGTTTCAAACTACAAAAACATCCGGCTCTCATTACAAAGCTGCGAACTTCAATGTCAATTCGCTCGAAGTCATCGAACCTTCTAATTTGCTAATAATAACACGAATTCCATCTTCCGGGAGAGATTCGTTTCAGAATAAACGGGAATTCTGTGAAGGGAGGAATCTTTCAAAACAAACGAACCCATCACTCTCATGACGTTATTCTGACTCCATGTGGAAATTCGCTCCAGAAGACAAACATGGAATCGACAGACCACGCCTCTCGAGCGAGAGATTTGATCCTTCCAGCAGTCCGGAGTCGATGACGAAGCACGAATTCTTGGAATGGCATTATTGGAATCGTGAACGGCTCTGATATCTATGCAATGGAAAACTCGAAAGATCGAAATGGACGAGGTTTGTATGTTTTAACATGCATGGGGGAAGAACCGTCTTCAAAGAGTTGGACAGGCAAACCCAATGGATTATGACAGAAGCTGATTAGCATCGTTGTCGCAGGCCTCTGAAATTTTATCGTATGGTGCAGGATTATGTTTCAGTAGTGTAATTGATAACTGTAAAAACTATTGCATTGGTTTTGTTATTGGAAATTAGAACTTAAGATCAGAATATAACAAAAATCTATATTTATTGAATCATCTATATATATTTAATCAGAAGTTCAAACTGAAATTTATTTATATAGTTGTGTAATAGCTGATTTAATCAATTACTACGCATGTTAAAAAATATATTTATCGCTTTTTCAATTAATTATATTCTTTTAGTTTAAAATAATCATTTTCTCAACAATTTTGAATTTAACTTGATATTGTCAATAAAAAACAACTATTGCAAAAACAAATTAATTTCTTTTTGTTTAATAGATCTAAACAAAAATAGTGCAATTAAAATAAAACTATGTGTATTTATGTATGAATTTTTTTTTATCTACAAATTCTTTTTTAAGGGAATAATAATATTATCATGTTTACTATTTTCAATCGTTAATACTCAAAAGTAATTGATTGGGCGAGGTTAATGTACAGACAATCGTAATGTGAGTGAATTTTCAATTAACATAGTTATTATTATTGAATAAGAAAAGTTTCCGCCTCTCATTAAAGTATTAGGCGGAAATATTTTTCAAATTAAAATATGAGAACTTTTTGAAAGCTGCTTCCATTTTAATACAGTCCTCGTTTACAAAATCTAATTAATTTTAAAAGAATACATTTTCTTTCTTAAAATAAAATTCCTACATAATCTTATTTCATGCATGTCCTCCCGTTCGATTCCTTCGAATTCTATTTAGAACAAATGGGATTTGTTCCGACCATCGCCAGAACTTTGTTCAATAGAACCTGCTTCTCATTCAATGCCTTAATTCTGTACCACAGATTTCTATTCAAATTCTGAGTGAGCTGAATTTTAAACAATTGAAAGAATCAAAGTAAACTCATTTTGATTTTGCTTCATCTAAATTTAGAGAGCTAATTAAATCCGACGAAAGCTAATTCGATGACAATCGCACAACCCGCCTTTAGAGATATTTACTTAAAATTAAGATCTAACCATCCCTCTGAATTAGAATAAATTAAATTATACCAGCTTCAGAATTTTAATAAGCATAAAAGAATTTTATGCAATTCAGTAACTGTAAAATTAAAAAGAATAAGAGTCCTTTATAATACTCTAAATGTCCATGAGTTATAATTAATTAATTATTAAGATGGCTCATATTTTTAGCTCTAAATAAATAATTTAGTTTTTTTTAATATTTGACATTTATATTGTAATAATTAACTTTCTTGTGTAATATTTTCTCTCTAAAATGATTCAAGAATAAAATATTCATTTATATTGTGTTTTATTTCATGCAAAAGGATCAGAGTTACCAACAAAATAACATTTCTGGTATCTATTTATCTTCAATATGCACATAGTCCAATAAATGCATGACTTGAGATGAAAAATTTCGGAATGTTCAGCATCGCTTCGTAACATGTTTGCGTTTCCTAATTAAATGCGCGCGGGGTAAAAGAAGCCGAGTGGCGACACAGAATGAAAAGGCGGGCAGATGTTTGCCTCAACTTTCTGTTAGTTTAGAGTATTTGGAAGCATTCTCTTTTATCACTGCTCTCTGATAAACTGGTGGCGTCAAGCAGTTTTGTAGGGAAAAGTGGAATAGTTATTGACGAACTTTTCTTCATCTTATCATTTTGTTTTTGATATCACGAAATTTAAATTTTTAATTTTTGGCGATTACAATTATTTCATCGCAATTAAAGCCCCTTATAATAACCTGGAATAAAAGCCCCTTAAATACTCATTAAATATTTATCAATAGAAAGATTTTATTAAATGGCTATTATAAGAAATTTCTGAACTGAACTATTTAAATAAATTAATTTTTGACATATTAATTTCAGCTTCATCCGTTTCAGACTAGAAAAACATCCGGCTCTCATTACAAAGCTGCGAACTTCAATGAGTCAACTCACACAAAACGAAATCGACAAACATCTCCGGAGAGCCATCCTCTTCCGATACGGAAAGCGATACATCGCTCCAAGTCATCGAACCTTCTAATTCGCTAATGATAACACGGATTCCATCTTCTGGGAGAGATTCGTTTTAGGATAAACGCGAATTCTGTGAAGGGAGGAATCTTTCAAAACAAACGAACTCTCATGACGTTATTCTGACACCATGTGGAAATTCGCTCCAGAAGACAAACATGGAACCGACAGACCACGCCACTGGAGCGAGAGATCTGATCCTTCCAGCAGTCTGGAGTCGATGGCGGAGCATTAATTCTTGGAATGGCATTCTTGGAATTGTGAATGGCTCTGATATTTGTGACAAAAGCTCTCTGACATTTTAGCGTACGATGTAGGGTGTTTCAGTAGTGTTATTGATAACTGTAAAACTATTGCATTGTTTTTGTAATTGGAAATAAGTACCTGGTAACAGATAAATATATTAAATCATCTATGGATGGAACTATATTTATGTGAACTATATCTATGGAAATTATATTTATTAATTCATCTAAGGATATTTAATCAGAAGCAGAAATTGAAGTTTATCTGTATAAGTGTGTGATAGCTGATTTAATCCATCATACGTGTTCAAAAATATATTTATCGCTTTTTCCTTTAATTATAATTTTTTTTATCGCTTTTTCCTTTAATTATAATTTTTTTAGTTTAAAATTTTAATTTTTTCGAGATTTTTAAATTTAACGTAGTATTTAGTCAATAAAAACAACTATTACCCAAAAAAAACAAATTAATTTTGTTTTTTTTTAGTTGTTAAATAGAATTGAACAAAAAAAATGTAATTAAAATAAAAATATATATAAATATATGAGTATGAATTTTTTTAATCTACAAATTCTTTTTTTACGAAATAGTAATCGCAGGCTACTTATTATTATTTTATAATAGTAAAAATCTTATAATATTAAGTTGTTTAACTTAAATCTACAAATTTTATTTTGAATATTTTTTTAACGGAATAATAATCTTATGGTATTTTTTTTTTCAGAAATACTCAAAAGTAATTGACTGGTTGAGGTTAATGCAAGGGCAATCGTAGGTTGACTGAATTTTCAATTAACATATTTATTATTTATTTAAGAAAAGTTTCCACCTCTAATTAAAGTATTAAGCGGAAATATTTTTCAAATTACAACTTGAGGACATTTTGAACATTAATGAAGTCCTCGTTTACAAAACCTAATTAATTTTAAAAGAATACATTTTCTTTACTTAAATAAAATTTCTATATAATTTTATTTCCAGCATATCCTCTCGTTCGATTCCTTTGAATTCTATTTAGAACAAATGGGATTTATTCCGACCATCCCCAGAACCTTGTTCAATGGAACCTGCTTCTCATTCAGTGCCTTAATTTTGTACCACAGATTTCTATTCAAATTCTTAGTGAGCTGAATTTTAAACAATTGAAAGAATCAAATTAAATTCGTTTTTATTTTACTTCATCTAAATTTAGAGAGCTAATTAAATCCGACGAAAGCTAATTCGATGACAATCGCAGAAACCCGCCTCTAGAGATACTTGCTTAGAATTAAAATCTAACAATTCCTTTGAAATAGAATAAATTAAATTATAACAGCTTCAGAATTTTAATAAACATAAAAAATTTTTATACAATTCAATAACTGTAAAATTAAAAAGAAAAGGAGTCCTGTATAATATTCTGAATGTTGATGAGTTATTATTAATTTGATTTAATTAGGTAACTGAATCAGAGAAGCAATAACTTATTTTATTCGTAAAATTTTATATTATTTAATTATTAATATAATAATGTTATTCATACTTTTATTCTTACCTACATTAATTATAAGTTGCGTGAAATAATACTTTCAAAATGAAGATAAGGCATTAAGTAAATGAATAAATGTGGCATTTTAAAACTTGAAATTTCAAGAAGGATAGTTTCGAAACAGAAAAATAAGTCTTAAAGCTTAGGAACAGTAGGGTTAACGTCAAATATTTCACAAATTTTTATGGAGTGAATCATAGAATTAGAAAAATAGAGTTTTCCTAGAATTTCTGTAACTATGAATATTATTTATAATTGTGTTTTCGAAATAGAAAATTTTAAAATACTATAGGTTTATTTATTTTTGCAGCAATAAAAATTTATTGAAAAATTCATCATTAGGGAAAAAAAGCTCAATATGTTCATCGATGCCCTATATTTTAACCTGATGGCCAATTGGCTAGCGCTTTAGCCGTTGGTACCACAGACATCAGATTTGAACCCTGGCGATGGTATGGAGATGTTTGTAAGTGGTTCGGAATCAACATTAAACTGCATTCTCGGTCTAATTAGCCAATAGAGTGCAAACCCTGACCATAGAGTGATCAACCAAACTTGTATTTCATGATTCAAAAATTATTTATGTCTAATATTATAATTTAATTTGTTTAAAATTCCACTACACAAACACAGAAACAAATGCAAACTTATATATTCTTCACAATTCACAATTATAATTGTATATCAATATGAAAGTTCTTTTTTCTCCTAAATTATTGTGATAGGCCGAAAAAGACTTATTTAGATCACAATAACCTACTCGCCTTTTAATTGTTGAATTTTTATTTTATTTTATTTCCATAAGAATATGCATAATATACTCAGGAAAGCATAAAAGAATATAAGTAGTTTAATATTTTTTTAAAAAGGGAATTGCTCCTATTTGAATTCAATAAAGGAATTAAATATTCTTTCAATATTCATCACGAGAAAAATCTTATTAAATGGCTATTATAATGAATGTCTTAATACTCAACTATTTAGTTAAACCAGAAACATTTATTTTGGACATATTAGTTTAAGACTCCAAAAGCATCCGGCTGTCATTACAAAACTACGAACTTCAATGAGTCAACACACACAAAACGAAATCAACAAACATCTCCAGAGAGATATCCTTTTCAATACGGAAAGCCATACATGACTCCAAGTCATCGAACCTTCTAATTTGCTAATAATAACACGAATTCCATCTTCTGGGAGGGATTCGTTTTAGAATAAACGGGAATTCTGTGAAGGGAGGAATCTTTCGATACAAACGAACCCATCACTCCCATGACGTTATTCTGACTCCATGTGGAAATTCGCTCCCGAAGACAAACATGGAACCGACAGACCACGCCACTGGAGCGAGAGATCGGATCCTTCCAGCGAGTCCGGAGTAGATGACGAAGCACGAATTCATGGAATGGAATTATTGGAATTGTGAATGGCTCTGATATTTGTGCAATGGAAAACTCGAATATTGAAATGGACGAGGCTGTATGTTTTAATATGCATGGGAGAAGAATTGTTCATGTTCAAAGAGTTGGACAGGCAAACACATTAGGTTGTAACAGAAGCTGATTAGCATCTTGTCGCAGCCTCTGACATTTTATCGTATCATGTAGGGTTATGATTGAGTAGTGTAACTGATAACTGTAAAACTATTGCATTGTTTTTGTAATTGGAAATTAGTACCTGGGATCAGAATATCATGAAAATCTATATTTATTTATTCATCTATGTATATTGAATCAGAAATTGGATTTGAAATTGCAATTTATCTATATAGATGTGTAATAGCTAATTAAATCTATTCCTCATGTACAAACATATCTTTATCGATTTTTGATTTATCGATTTTTTTTCGTTCAAAATATTAATTTTCTCAAGATATTTAAATTTGACGTGCCATTTAGTTAATAAAAAACGATTGTAAAAGAAAATAATAATTTGGTTTTTTAATTGTTAAACAGAATTAAACAAAAATAATATATTTAAAATAAAAAAGTTAAATTAATTAACTAGTTAACCGAATGATATAAATATCAATCATTTTAAATGAGCGAAGATAGAAGCATGCTCTACGTAGGATCTGTTTTTATGTAGCAATTGAATGATATACACGAAGAAGCACTAGAAATATATTATATTATTTGACACATTCCTATTAACTCATATTATCATGAATTTTTAAATATTTATTACGCAAATAGTTATTATCTAGGACATCTGGTACTTTTTAATTTAAATTTTTCTATAGCATTGATATACGTATAATACACAATTATGGAAATCTTTTCAATCAAAGGAAAATTATTTTTAATGATATTCATGAATCGAAATTATTATCCAATGAATAGAAAATCAAATTTTTGTATTGCTCGTCCATACTTAATAAGTAAATCTTCAACAAAGAAAAAAAAGCAACTATTCTTGATTTAGCAGCACAACTATCAATAATTCCTTCTTCTATAATATTTAATCTTCTTTCTCTTTTTCTAACCTCCAACTGAATTTTTACACTATTTGCTCCCAATCTACGAGGCATTTAACAGACAATTAGAAGTATTTAACTTTTCTTTCAAAAGGGGTGGAAAAGTTCTTCGGAACAATTTCCACGTACCGCATCAGGTTGTCTGTCCGCCACGTGGGTTTTCGACGTATGCAAACATGTTCGAAGGGCCGAGGGAAAAGAAGTGGGGTCATTATCACCGCTGGAACATGTGTTGCGAGAAAGCCACTTCTACCAGGATGAGTTAATTACTGTCACTCGTGTGCTTTTCTTTCTCGGAGTGGTGACACTCGATATTTATCCCACTTCGTGTTTAGAACGTGAGCATCATGAAAGAAATAAAAAACTAATTTTCTTTAATACGTGCAAAAGAATTTGAAAGAAATTATTTTCCCTTGGTATATCATAATCACTCGCATAATTTACCCTATTTAAAACAAATATATAATTTTAGTTCTTAAATTAATTATATTTCTCTGTCTTACAGTGTTTGAAATTTAAGAATTTATTCTGTAAAAATATTTTTTATTGCACTAAAATTAAAAATAAATATATTTTTTTTCAATTTAGATTCCTTTTTTAAGAAATCTTTTAAAAGATATTAAAATCATTGAAATAAAATAAAAAAAATTATTTTTGAAAAAATTATTCATTATTATTCGTTATTATTAAAAAAATTACTGAAAGAATTCGTTAAAAAGAAATTATTTAAAAGATTTCTTCAAATGTCTCTATAATTATTACTAAAATATTTTTTTTCATTTTTTCAATGGATATTAATTTTTTTTAAATTGTTTTCATGAGCACATTTTTTTATAATTTATGCATTATAAAAATGTTTCATAGATATTTAAAAATATTTATGTGCAAAAATAAAAGAGATTTAATTAATTAAATTTAAATTAAAAATTATTATGTATCCTTTTAAAAAATGTGTTAATGATTGTTAATAAGTTAATGAATATAAAAAGAGTTAATTTTAAATATGCAATAATTTTCCATTTGCATTCACCCTCGAATATAAATTAAAAATCATAATTTTATTCTTATATACATTCATTATAAGCTGCGTGAAATAATACTTGCAAAATGAAGATAAGGCATTACGTAAATGAATATATGTGACATTTTAAAAATTGAAATTTCAAGAAGGATAGATTAGAAACAGAAAAACAGCATTTTTAAAGCTTACGAACACAAACAAAATGTTATTTAAGTTACATTTTGATATTTCGCAAATTTTTATAGAGTGAATCATAGAATTTGAAAAATAGGGTTTTGGGAAAATAGGGAAAAAATAGGGTTTTTTTAAGTTTTCTGTAAAGATGAATATTATTTATAGTTAAACGATTATTTATAGTTAAACGATTATTTATAGTTATACGTTCTGTAAAGATGAATATTATTTATAGTGTTTACGAAACAGAAATTTCTTCTATATACTTTAGGTTTCTTTTACTAATTTTTACAGCTCTCAAAAAGTATTGAAAAATTTTTCATTAGAAAAAAAAATCTCATTATCATCATCTGTATTTTATGGTTTAAAATATATTTGTTTCTAATATTAGTAACTTAATTTGTTTAAATTTCCATGGAATCTATTAGTTTATTTAAATAGGCATATTATATTTACAAATACATAGAAACACATGTAAAATTTTAAATTCTTCAGAATTCACAATTATAATTGTATGGCAATATATTGATTTTTCTTCCTCTTAAATTATTGCGATATGCGGAAAAAGACTTATTTAATTCACAATTACATGATTATTATTTAATTGTTGGATTTTTATTTTATTTTATTTCCATGAACATAATATATTCAGAGAAGCTTAAAAAGAATATAAGCAGGTTAACATTTTTTTTAAAAAAAGTATTGCTTCCATTTGAAATCGATATGTAAATTAAATATAATTTTAATATGCATCACGAGAAAAATTTAATTAAATGGCTATTATAAAGAATTTCTTAATTTAGAATATTCAACTATTTAATTTAATTTTAAACATTTATGATTGACATATTAGTTTTAGCGTCATCAATATCAGACTACAAAAACATCCGGCACATTTTATTAAATGGCTATTATAAGGAATTTATTAATTTAGAAAGATCAACTATTCAATTAGATCAGAAACATTTATTTCTGACATACTAGTTTCAGACTCCAAAAACATCCGGCTCTCATTACAAAGCTGCGAACTTCAATGAGGCAACTGACACAAAACGAAAAACAACAAACATCTCCGGAGAGTTGCCCTTTTCCAATACGGAAAGCCATATATCGCTCGAAGTCACTGAACCTTCTAATTTGCTAATAATAACACGAATTCCATCTTCTGGGGGAGATTCGTTTTAGAATAAACGGGAATTCTGTGAAGGGAGGAATCTTTCGAAACAAACGAACCCATCACTCTCATGATGTTATTCTGACTCCATGTGGAAATTCGCTCCCGAAGACAAACATGGAATCGACAGACCACGCCTCTCGAGCGAGAGATTTGATCCTTCCAGCAGTCCGGAGTCGATGGCGGAGCATGAATTCTTGGAATGGCATTATTGGAATTGTGAATGGCTCTGATATTTGTGCAGTGGAAAACTCGAAAGATCGAAATGGACGAGGTTTGTATGTTTTAATATGCATGGGAGAAGAACCGTTCGTGTTCAAAGAGTTGGACAGGCAAACACAATAGGTTGTGACAGAAGCTGATTAGCATCATTGTCGCAGGCTTTTGACATTTTATCGTATGATACAGGGCTATGTTTCAGTAGTGTAATTGATCACTGTAAAACTATTGCATTGTTTTTGTAATTGGAAATTTGAACTTTGGAACAGAATATCATAAAAATCTGTATTTATTGAATCATCTATTTATAGTTAATCTGAAATTGACAGAACAATTTATATATATAGGTGTGTGCTAGTTTATTTATGTTCAAAAATATATTTATGGCTTTTTCATTTAATTATATTTTTCTGTTCAAAATATTAATTTTCTTAAGATTATTTAATTTAACTTGGCTTTTAGTCAATAAAAAACTACTATTGTAAATAAAAATTAAAAATAATAAAAAATATATCTTTTTATCTCTGAATTTTTTTTAATCTACAAATAATTTTTTTAACGAAATAATAATCTTATGTTGTTTCATATTTTTTTAAATAATAATAATCTTTTCTAATGATGTTTTTTTTTTATTCTAAAAATTTTATTTTTAATCATTTTTTATCGGAATAATAATCTTATGATGTTAATTAATTTTTTTTCCCTGATAAACTCAAAAGTAATTGATTGGATGAGGTGAATGCACGAGCAATCGTAATGTGAGGGAATTTTCAATTAACATATTTATTATTTATTAAGAAAAGTTTCCGCTTCCAATTAAAGTATTAGGCGGAAATATTTTTCAAATTACAACCTGAGAACATTTTGAACGTTGCTTCCATTTTAATAAAGTCCTCGTTTACAAAATCTAATTAATTTTAAAAGAATATATTTTCGTTTCTTAAATAAAATTTCGATATAATTTTATTTTCTTTATATCCTCTCGTTCGTTCCTTTGAATTCTATTTAGAACAAATAGGATTTATTCCGGCCATCCCCAGAACCTTGTTCCAATAGAACCAGCTTCTCATTCAGCGCCTTAATTCTGTACCGCAGATTTCTATTCAAATTCTTAGTGAGCTGAATTTTAAACAATTGAAAGAATCAAATTAAACTCATTTTGATTTTGCTTCATCTAAATTTAGAGAGCTAATTAAATCCGACGAAGGCTAATTCGATGACAATCGCAGAAACCCGCCTCTAGAGATATTTGCTTAGAATTAAGATCGGACCATTCCTCCGAAATAGAATAAATTAAATTATACCAGCTTCAGAATTTTAATAAGCATAAAAAATATTTTATGCATTTCAGTAACCATAAAATTAAAAAGAAAAAGAGTCCTCTATAATATTCTGAATGTCCACGAGTTATTATTAATTTGATTTAATTTGGTAACTGAAGCAGAGAATCCATGTCTTTTGTTTTATTCGTAAAATTTTATCTGATTTAATTATTAACATAATAATGTTATATTATATTTGGAGAACAAATTTTATTCTCATTGAAGTGGAAAACATACCTCCAAAATCTTTAATTTGCATTTTCAAACAAATTCATTTTAAATTAAAATGTCTAATCCCAATTTTCAAATCTATCTTTCGATTAGAATTAGCATCTGGGAATTTTCTATGTTTTCTCCCATATGACATGCACATGATGGGCAAAATAACCTTTAATATCCTCAAGATAGTGCGTTTTCTTCGTCACACGCAGATGAGCTGTTCGCGTTATATTAAGTAGACACACAATGCTCATCCATGCAAAACAATGAAAAAATACACCATTTCATAATTAAATCACGTATAGCCCTTTGGATTAAACTCTTGGCGGATTTTATTTATGTGATTCAAAGAGACAGTGGAATGAAAATAATGGATAAAAAGCTATATCTAGGTCCTGTTCTATAATGTTGTTTTCGAATACCAGTAATTTTTCCTTTTTATTCGCCACAGTAGCTATGTAGAAAATTCAGTGTTATCTAGTACACACATTGCCACCATGTGTAGCCTCTGCAAAGTGGAAGGAATTTCAGAGGGATTTATACCACTTTGCCATCTCCAATCAAGTCGTTGTGACCAATCCTTAGTGTCCGGCAGTGCGGGACGCACACCCCATGAGTAGTCTCGTGTTTGGAAGGAAGGGGGGCAGCCTTTGTGATTGAGTACCAGCCTGAAGTCTGACTTGGCTCCGAGTCGCTGGAGAAGGAGGACAGTGCCTTCCGGATGACTTTTAGGGAACTTCCTTCTCATTTGCGTATCGTATGGGAGAAAACCCGGAAAGATCTCACCAGGTAGTCCAACACACGAGTCAAGATGCTGAACATCACAAAAACCATTGAGTTTTTGAAACAGTGTCTGCGACATTACCCCCGGCGGATTGTACCTCAGACTGATCCACGAGTCGGGTAGTCCAATCGTAGGACTTGCCATTCTTTTACAAGTCGCCATCTTTCATAAAAAAGGGAATTATTTGCTTGGCTTAACTCGCTGGATTTCAAATCCAACATCTCATTATAACGTGCTTTCTCCAGAGCACTCCATACCTCGACTACAGCAGAAAAATTAATTTCTTCCAAAGTGCGAAATCTCATAATTCATTGTACTCATGTATTTTTGTATATTTGTATTGTTCATGCACTTTGTTTTTACGACCTCACCTTTTTAACTGATAAGGGGGCACATAGAACTGGGTGAGATGTGCGGTAAAGGAAAAAAGTGTGAGAAATCACTTAACCCGTTGCAAGTAGAAAGGACATAAGATGTTTAAAGAAAAATAATTTTTTTTACTGTTTCTTTCTGTTTATTCTTTTACAAAGTTTATATACCAACAGTAGATTATATAGAAAATTAAACAACAGTTTTATAAGAAGAAAGTGGTGAATCTATTTACTTATTACTTGACTAATCATAGTGATTTAATAGGGCATGCACAACGGCTGCGCCAGTTTGGGGCAAACATAATCCTCGTATTCGACACTTCACTTGATTTTTAGAGTAGACACTGTCCACCATCAGGAATGACGTGATGGTTGGTCATTACCATTAGTCCAGGGTTGGTCACATTGTTCACACAGGGAAATTGAGCTTATGTTGTTCTCTGAAATTGACTGCACTCCTTTAGAATGAGTTTTAGGCATGCATTTCAGAGCTTTGTATTTTAACACATGCAATGATAGTTTGGAGATTTTCGCCAATATATTTTTCAGCATCGCTTCGTAGCATGTTTGCGTTCCCTAATTAAATGCGAGCGGGGGAAAAGAAGCCAAGCGGCGACACAGAGCGAACAACGGAATGAAAAGGATGGCAGATGTTTGCCTCAACTTTCTGTTCCTTTAGAAGAGGGGGAAGAGTTATCTTTTACCACTACTCTCCGGTGCTAGTCTCTATGGTATCACTACTCTCTGGTAAACGCGTGGCGTAAAGCAACTTTGAAGGAAAAAGTTGAATAGTTATTGACGAAATTGCCTTCATCTTCTAAGTTTCCTTTTGATATCACGTAATTTAAATTTTTAATTGTTGACGATTACTAGTATAATAAATTGTATCGTAATTAACGTCCATTAGAAATTATTTTTCTCTACTGGTAAGCTTGTTCTGTTTAATTCAGTCCAACATGGCCGCTGGCCAGTTATCCATATACTCGGTGGTTCGGGCTCATGAAATCCAGTAGGGCACTGAGTAATTATTTAAAGGAAAATAACTAATAGAACTAATAAATTTGCTACCAGCTGGCCTGACGCATCATGCAATACATTCTTATTAAAAGGATATTTGCAGAGCATTAAAATTTTTTTTTCTATTCCCTAATACAGGGCCTCTGAACCAGAAAGTATCTGACATCCTTACGATGTTGGACACCCTTTGGGTGGAAGATGGTTACAACTTGGGTGTGGGATGTTTATGACAAGAGTGGTGGTTGAGGTGACTTTTAACAAGAGTGGTGGCTATGAAGCAGGTGTAAGGTGATTATAATAAGCGTGTTGGCAATGGATCGGTTGTGAGGTGACTTATAACTACAAGGGTAGCTGCAGTGAGAGCGTTTAGTGGCAATAACAACAGCAATCGCTGTAACTCGTGTGCGGGATGGATATAACAACAGGAATGGTTATTATGCTGGGGCCAGCAAAATAAATGAGTCTTTTACTGGCACTAAAAATCGCTTTGATTCTTTTGTTATAGGGGGGATTGCTCGATGGGTAGATGTGTTTCCTATTCTGAGTTTGAATTTTGATAAGCTATATAAATTGTTTTACTATCTTTTATTTTTTTCGAAATAATTTATGTAGGAGTAGGCATGATACAATTTCCAACCTTATATGATAAAGCTGTGGATCTTTTATGATAATGCTAAGGGCAAAAACCCGTTCAAAGATTCATTCAAGGGCTGCTTTGAAGGAGATCTGTGTCCAAAGAGAATTCTGTTGAATGTAAAGGGAAAGTACATTAAAGTTTTTATAAGTTGGTATATAATATATTTTACATTATGAGCTGTTATGCGACTCTAAGAATAAGATTCATAATGGCAAAACATTCTCGCGAGAATGTTATAGCAGACTTCCCATGAGAAAACAAGCAATAGGAACTAAGGTTAACTAGTCGTACTTTCAAAATAGATTAGCACTGTGGACTTTGAATCCAGAAATCCGAGTTGGATAGATAGAGTCAACAGTCCAGTGAAGCAGGCAGGCAGTAGAGAGGTCACCTAGTCGTTAGGGTGACCCTATTTTTCCCCCCTACCATTTTTTTATTTTTATATTTTTATTTTCCGTTTTAAAATTTTTCTTTTCCAGAGTGTTTGTTCTTGTACATTCTATCCTTCTTTTTAACCCATTCTGTATGATTTTAAAAAAACATTGCAACTTTTTTTTTTTTTTTTTTTTTGAAAAAGGTCCTCAGATTCAAAACGAAGTACTCCAAGTGATTCCAGGATATGACCCTTCTGGGAAATGTTCTCAAAGGAGGCCGAGAGCTATTCTCATTGAGGAATTTGACTCGTTCCTCAAAGCCAAACGACGGAGGGTTGATAACGAATAGTCGTTGGGAATCTGAGCTGCGACTTTAAATTCCTCTTTTGTCCCCACCCCAGCTATGATGAGCCCCCGATATTCTACCTATGATCCCGTTTAACAGTTTTCCTTCTACACCTAACAGGCGGAATCAATTTTATTTTTATCAATTTTTTATATTTTAATTTTAATTTGTCTCACTTAAAATTTCGTTAATAATTTTATTTTAATTATAATAACTTAATAATTTTATTTTAAGTAAATAAAATTATTCACTTAAAAATTCACTTCTTAAATTTTTGATGCCATAGTGTAAGGACCCCTAATTGTTTCCTTATTTTTTCTCTTTACCTTAATTTTTAAAATTATTACTTTTTACATTTACTTTTATCCCAGCCCTTAGGAGAAATTTTTTAACAGGACTTAATAATGTACAATGTGCACAAATTATGTCGTGTTGTTGTTTTTTTCAGAAAAATTAATATCGTGAGCGTTAAGCGTTTCAATCATTCAATCAATCTGCAGAACAGTTAGTCTACTGGACCAAGATTACTACTCACACAACTCCCTAATCTTTACAGCAACCATCAAACAATAACAGCTGAATGTTACAGTCAGTAGTTTAATGGCTGAATATCAACTTTGCAGGAAAAATAATCTTCGTTGATAAGCAGAAAAATAGTGATGCTATGACAGGATAATTCCGAATCCCACACAGCAAGACTAACTGAGTATTCTAAGAGCAATATACCTGGGATACGATGCTTCCTCTACCCTTTTCTCTTGAACTTTTTCTACAGATGGACATCTTTTAAAACGCTTACAGAAAGAAATGAGATTGGAATGAAGTTAGATTCTCTTTCATAGAAAAACCAAAGGAATTTCATAAAAATAAAGGTACCAAAAAAGCTGATGGTAAGATGTCATTGAAAAGAATAGTAATTATGCTGCTGATTATATAGGTAAATTTTTTGTTAGGTTTTAATTGTAAATTCCTTTAGAAAACTGAAAGTATTTTCATTATAACCTGATGCATTCAAGTAATTATACACTGAAGTGACAAGTCATGGGATACCTCTTAATATCGTGTCGGCCCTCCTTTCGCCCGTCGAAGTGCAGCAACTCGACGTGGCATGGACTCAACAAGTCGTTGGAAGACTTCTGCAGGAATATTGAGCCATGCTGTCTCGATAGACGTCCATAATTGTGAAAGCGTTGATGGTGCAGGATTTTGGGCATGAACAGACCTCTCGATGATGTCCCATAAATGCTCGATGGGATTCATGTCGGGCGATCTAGGTGGCCAGATCATTCGTTGGAATTGTCCAGAATGTTCTTCAAACCAATCGCGAACAGTTGTGGCCCGGTGACATGGCGCATTGTCATCCATAAAAATCCCATCGTTGTTTGAGTACATGAAGTCCATGAATGGCTACAAGTGATCTCCAAGTAGCTGACCATAAGCATTTCCAGTCAATGTTCGGTCCAGTCGCACCAGAGGACCAAGTCCATGCCATGAATAAACAGCCCACACCATTACGGAGCCACCACCAGCTTGAACAGTGCCTTGCTGACAGTTTGGGTCCATGGCTTCGTGGGGTCTGCGCCACACTCGAACCCTACCATCAGCTCTTACCAACTGAAATCGTGACTCATCGGACCAGGCCACGGTTTTCCATTCATCTAGGGACCAACCGATATGCTCACGTGCCCACGAGAGTTGCTGCAAGCGATGTCGTTCTGTCAGTAAAGGCACTCGAGTCGGTCTTCTGCTGGAATAGCCCAAGAAAGCCAAATTTCTCCGCACAGTTCTAACAGACAAGTCCCTTGTACGTCCCACATTGATTTCTGCGGTTATTTGACGCAGTGTTGCTTGTCTGTTAGAATTTACGACTCTTTGCAGACGTCGCCGGTCTCGGTCGTTAAGTGCAGGCGGTCGACCACTGCGCTGTCCATGGTGGGATGTTATGCCTGAAATTTCATACTCTCGGCACACTCTTGACACAGTGGATCTGGGAATGTTGAATTCCCTAACGATTTCCGAAATGGCATGACCCATGCGTCTAGCTCCAACTAACATTCCGCATTCGAAGTCTGTTAATTCCCGTCGTGCGGTCGTCATCACGTTAAAACCTCTTCACATGAATAACTTGAACAGAAATGAAAGCTCTGCGAAAGCACTGTGCATTTATACCTGTTCTACGCGATGCTACTGACATCTGAAAATTTGCATATTGCTATCCCATGACTTTTGTCACTTCAGTGTATTTTGATTTGAAGAAAATGTCATTTCCGATAAAGACGTTTTATATTACACTTCACAATTAAATAATAGGATTAGCAATATAAATAAATCTGAAGGACTTGCTAATTAAATATCCAAATAAATCGAGATTCGAAGATTTATTACAAATCAAATTATCTCATTACAGCTTGAATCCCATTATTGAATTGACGTGCTCATAATGAAATATTCGTAGTTAATAACAAAAGGCAGCTTAGAAGAAATATACAACACAGTTGGGTTGTGGTTTTTTATATATTACTAAAATGAAATTTCCTTCAATTTCATTGTTTTACGACGATGAAATATCGACAATAAACATTAAAAAATATCCACAGATAGCATGCATATGGTCTCAGATTTGAATTTTCTGGTGGTGTCTCTTTCAGTCACTATATTTGCAAACGAGAAGAATCGATGACAACTGAGATATGTGTGTAAAGCGTTCTCGCATCAATAGGCAGGCCTCTTGGTGTAAGTTTTTCGGGTTTTCTTCTAGACAGGCAAATCCGGACAGTTACCCCTAAAAGTCCTCCCGGAAGGCTCTATCTTCACCTCATCTTCTGTCGGTGGTGTCTTAGTGGCCTACGTAATGGAATGTTTAACAGAAACGGAACTTTTAAAAATAATTGCAAAATTTATTTAATTTTCACTACAATAGCATTACCCAAAAGTTTATCAAGAATATATTTAACGAATTAGGCATAGTGTACAAATAGGCTGGTTCGAATTATTAAGTAAAATAATTTATTTTATAATAAAGAATATGTTTGTATAAAACAAAAACAAAAAAAGTCAGGCAAAAAAAAAAAAAAAAATTAATAAAATAAAATTACGTAAATAAAACTAGTTAAGCATTTTAACAATACTTTTTTAAGAGTTGACTGCAATATATATAAAGAATACAAATGTAGCTGAGAAAGTAAAGTCCAAGATCTTATTTTGTGCAAGATTTTATTGTAAGAAATTGTTTGTAAGCCAAAGAAGAAAATGAGTGAGCTGAATGATTAATGTGCATATAATTGGGTATATCGCAATTTAATGATATCAAATGACTTTTTTCTTTTAGTATGGGTACAGCAGAAATTCAAGAATTATGTTTCAAGATCTTCTCCAGACGAGATAGATTGCGTTTGAGTGTTTTAACGAGTTTATTGGAATTTTCTCTATTGTAGTTTCCGATCCAGAAGACAAGTTCTTTGCTATCATTTAATTTTAGTCTCAAAACTCTCTTAGGACTGCCTGCTAAACATTGTTTGCAAATGTTCCTCTTTTATAATTTGTATCCATTATATTATATATTTCACATAATTTGCATCACTGCATAGGAAAGAGGTCATTCATAATGATTACAATCAGGTGCGAGCCACGTTTCATCAATGAGATTGACTTACATCGTGTGCTGACGAGAAGTCACACGAGACATTCTGTACAGTTGATGCATTATTGTGAAATCATTAAGGCTGTAGTGAAATTACAATCTTGATTAAGACAGCATCTTTGATTCTCCATGTCTTCAATAGACAAACTGCGAATATTCAGAGATGACATTACAAGATCTTCGACTCTAACACCAAGCGGCAGGTCAGTACATTCGATAATAATTTCGCAATAATGGAACGCAGTACCGGGTTTCACCAAACTAGTTGGTCTATAAATATTTCAAGCATAAATGCTTGTAACAAATGAGCCAGAGCCAAATAGAGTTGACTAAATTGAGTGTATTGTGGTAAATAAATCTTTCTCTGTGGGGAAGGGATTTCTAACCAGAGTTCTTTTAATTCTATAATTGATAAGTCAATATAGAGTGACAAAATCAAATAACTATTCAATTTTGCGAAGGAAAATTTTTAATAATTAATTATAAAAAACAAAAATGGATTTAAATATTTATCTTTCTATACAATTATTTTATTTATGTTTGATTAAATGTTTATCTCATCAATGAAAACTTTTTAGTATATTATAAATTATATATAAATTTAAAACCCCAATAGTACAGCTTAAACATTACAATATATGTATTTGCTACAATGATTCACCATTAACACTTACTTTTTTATGTTATATTGATTTAATGTTATAGTTATATAACATTAAATCAGTTAGTATGTTATTCCAATTAATCATTAAGTATGTTAATCTTTTTTATCAAATATTAACTACAAGTTTTCATTTTAAATAAATGTTGGCATTGTTACTGTTTAAACAACTAACGGCTGCTTTCAATCAATGTTAAATTTATTTTTGCACAATTTTTTCTTGTTTCTTTTTCCTGTAAATCAATAAAAAAAATGAAACATTTTCTATCATTTCTACTGCTTTGATGTTTGAGGTATCATAAAACTCGAATTTAAAAAATTCTTTTGAAATCCTCCATTGATTTATCGTATTTTCTGCAATCCATTTATTGATAAACCCATTCCGCACTGTTCGAGACGTTTTCCTATTGAATCCAGTTTCTGGAAAGCACACACTTACGCGAATTCCTTCAGTTTGACTCCATTCCTTCTTCAAAAAATTGAAGGAAAAAGTGGATGGACAAGATGTTCCAGGGCCTTCATTCTGTCTCTCTCATCCCATTCCGTGTGACATCGAGATTAAAGAGAGATAAAACGATTTCGATAAAAGTGACAAAATCGGAGAAGATATTCGACCGTCAGAATATTTGATATCCTTTCTACGCGAATCGCATTCCATAGGAACTCAGCCAATGTCATTTTTTTATCAAAACCCAAGATCAGTCTGGTCAAATTTACCAAGATTTAAGTAAAAATATTTATAGTATTTTAAAATTATTAAATTAAGAATTTATTTACTTTTAACTTACTTTATATGGTTATTTATCTAATAGTATTTCTTTTCATAAAAACTTTAAAATTTGTTTAATACCTCATAGAATCATTATGTTTTGATATCATGGATTTACTATACTTTTTGAGAGTCGTCACTTTTGAGGCATATTTGAGACTGGTATCCAACTTACTGACATTTATGATAGGCAATTCACAACACTTAAAAGCTGCTCTAACATTGCTCTTTTTTCTTTCTTCGCATTTTGAGCCTGTTCCTTACATTCTGCTTCAATAAGACAACATCCCTCGTTACCTTTTGTAACATTGGGTATATAATTTATATTTCTTCGTCATTTCATTTCACTCACACCTACTGAACTAATACACTGAAGTGACAAAAGTCATGGGATACCTCTTAATATCGTGTCGGCCCTCCTTTCGCCCGGCGAAGTGCAGCAACTCGACTTGGCATGGACTCAACAAGTCGTTGGAAGACTTCTGCAGGAATATTGAGCCATGCTGTCTCGATAGACGTCCATAATTGTGAAAGCGTTGATGGTGCAGGATTTTGGGCATGAACAGACCTCTCGATGATGTCCCATAAATGCTCGATGGGATTCATGTCGGGCGATCTAGGTGGCCAGATAATTCGTTGGAATTGTCCAGAATGTTCTTCAAACCAATCGCGAACAGTTGTGTCCCGGTGACATGGCGCATTGTCATCCATAAAAATCCCATCGTTGTTTGGGTACATGAAGTCCATGAATGGCTGCAAGTGATCTCCAAGTAGCTGAACATAAGCATTTCCAGTCAGTGTTCGGTCCAGTCGCACCAGAAGACCAAGTCCATGCCATGAAAAAACAGCCCACACCATTACGGAGCCACCACCAGCTTGAACAGTGCCTTGCTGACAGTTTGGGTCCATGGTTTCGTGGGGTCTGCGCCACACTCGAACCCTACCATCAGCTCTTACCAACTGAAATCGTGACTCATCGGACCAGGCCACGGTTTTCCATTCATCTAGGGACCAACCGATATGCTCACGTGCCCACGAGAGTCGCTGCAAGCGATGTCGTTCTGTCAGTAAAGGCACTCGAGTCGGTCTTCTGCTGGAATAGTCCAAGAAAGCCAAATTTCTCCGCACAGTTCTAACAGACAAGTCCCTTGTACGTCCCACATTGATTTCTGCGGTTATTTGATGCAGTGTTGCTTGTCTGTTAGAATTTACGACTCTTTGCAGACGTCGCCGGTCTCGGTCGTTAAGTGCATGCGGTCGACCACTGCGCTGTCCATGGTGGGATGTTATGCCTGAAATTTCATACTCTCGGCACACTCTTGACACAGTGGATCTGGGAATGTTGAATTCCCTAACGATTTCCGAAATGGCATGACCCATGCGTCTAGCTCCAACTAACATTCCGCGTTCAAAGTCTGTTAATTCCCGTCGTGCGGTCATCATCACATCAAAACCTCTTCACATGAATAACTTGAGCAGAAATGAAAGCTCTGCGAAAGCACTGCACATTTATACCTGTTCTACGCGATGCTACTGCCATCTGAAAATTTGCATATTGCTGTCCCATGACTTTTGTCACTTCACTGTATTTCACTCACCCATTTTAGCTAGTGTAAAATTTATCATCATGATTTATGACAAACGTTGGCCCAACTTTTTTTATTCATGGACCGCAGGCGTGTCAATTCCGGTTAAAATAAAATTCAAGCTGGATAAAATGAAAATTGCCCAGGATAAATTAATAAATGTAAAGGTAAGATATGGGAGTTATGTAAAATAAAAATAAAAATTCATTCATTTCTGTTAATTCTTTTCTTTTTTTTCTTTTTTTTAATTTTAGCATCAAGATCATTTGTTAGACTTTTAGGATCACCCAGAAGAACAAAAGTAAACGAAATAAATTTAAATCAGTCGCTAGATTTTAGGCTTATGATTAACATTTTTATTGAAAGCAAAAATTAAGAATAAAAAAACCGACAATATTGTAGGAAACATAACAGATTTTGCAGACTGATTAGTGAATTATTTTGTTATTTAGTAACATTTTCTGAGGGCGTCAACTTAGATGGCTGATCACGGACAGTGCATGGTGTAGAGTGAAAAATGGAAAAAAAAAAATTGCAATCTGATAATCTTCTAACATATGACGAAATTAAAATAAAATTGTAATGTAAATTTTTTGGTTGAGCTTTCGGATTAGTTCCTGAGTGATGCTAGCTATAACAGTGATGAGAATGTAAACCACAAATAAAATGTTTACAAATATTTTGCAGTGATAATATCATTGTAATCAACTTATAATAAATTATTTATATTAAATATCAGTCATTGATATAATATCACACAAAAATAATGCATTTTAACACTTGTTTTCATGATATTGTTTCATTTTTACACATCACCCGCCAACGCGTAATGTATCACTTAAGAAATAATTTTACCTCTAGTGACTGTCCCGCGCTGGGACATGGTCAAAGTATTTTATCACGAAAGTCGCATCACACAGTCGACAAAGGAAAAACCCATTTTGTACTGAGGGAGAATAGCTATCAACCCATCTTCAAGTGACCTGCATCGAACGTGCTATGTGTATATATTTTTCACATTATATAATAGCTATTATAACAATAATAGTTATTATATAATAAGTAGTGTATGTAACTATAATATAATATCTATTATGTGTTCCTATTTCCTGGATAAATTTCAAAACCCAAGATTTTCTATAATTTTCAATTTAAATGCCAAGAACGTAAACTTCAAGTAAAAAACTCAAGATATTGGAGAGAGGCCCTGCTCAATAAACATCCCTCTCTCTGACGGCCCACATTCTTAGGATTGGAAGAAGCTTAAATATATGAGAGTGGAAAAGTAACAAGTCTTATTTTACAGCCAAGAAACTGGAGCTTTCGTTTTTAGCCATCCCCACAAATTTCTCCTGTCTGGAGATCTTCGGATAAGGTTTTTTTTTTTTACTATTACCCGAGAAAAATCGGAAGCAGTTGTTTTGATTAATATATTTCAGAAGTTCTTAAGAACCTTTTATATGGGACACTTTAATATAGTTTTAGATTTAGTAGAATGTCATTTTCTGACACTATTACTACTATTTATGTTATGGTGTCGGAGATTCTAATAGGGACCCACTGCTGCAGCGACCGGTTTATTTTTCATCAGCTGAAGATGACATTTAATTTTCATTGTTTTGTAATGGAACATTTGTGTGTTTTCAAGTACAAAAAAATCAGATTTTTTTCTAAAACAATGCTGATTGAGGATGTTGATGACTCGGGGAAGATATTTTACAGTAGCCTTTTACTAGTTTGCTTAACACTCTCAATCCCTTGAGGATGTGTCCATAGTTATTTATTGCCCCGCTGTAGAAATGGGATTTTCCCGGATTGGTTTGGTTTTTCACTATACTGTCATTTTGTGCACACTTTAGAGTAATTAGACCGGGACTTACAGCTTAACGTGGATTCCGAATCACTAAAAAACATCCCTGCCACCGCCAGGATTCTAACCTAAAGCCTATGGTACCAAAGGCCAGAGCGCTAGCCAATTGGCGGCGTTTTTTCCCCTAGAAAGCAATTTCCTTTTTATCAAAAATTTCATTGAAAAGTGGTAATAAAACATGATTATATGTATCATACTGATTATTAGACAATATTTAAGCCTGTCCTGATAGAATATTTTGAATATTCACCAACGTGTGATAGGTAAAATTATTTTCAAAATGACAACAAAAACATGGTTAAACAACAAAATAATGAAAATAAGTGACGAACAGCATTATTTTTGTATGATACTTTATCACCAACCAATATTTAAGAGAAATTAAATATTATAAGCTGGATAAAATGTTATACAATCAGAAATATCTTGATCTTTTTGGAAGGAAGGAATTCTTCATCACTGTCATAACTCACGCCACTGGGTTACTCGCCCGAAAGCACAGCCAACACGTTTGCCATTTAGTCATCTCTTAGAAGCTTATTAGATTTCATTTTTTTTTTGGAAAGCGTGAAGGCCTTGCATTAATATCTACAACTCATATTACAAGATTTTTTTTAATAACTATTAAAACTAGATATTCGGGACCACATACATTAACAACAAATCTTTATTCCATATCGATACCAGCAGCCACATCTAACGTATAGTGCCGATTGAAGCGGAGAATGAATGTTGATACGTAGCTCTTCCCGCGCTCATGCGTGACTGGCTACTAGGACATTATTCCACACTACGCCCTGGCGCAGGATTGAGTTTCTTGCCTTGACGTCACGAGCTCTATGGCGCAAGATAGGTCGCGAAAGTGTTAATTATGCTATTAAATAATGTCATGATGATTAAATAATTAAATAAATGATGAATTAAATAAAATAACGTCATTTCAATAATGTTAATTAAATAATGTCATGCTTTTTTTAGGATTTATGATGAAAATAACCTAAAAAAATTGCTTGAAAATCAAAATTTTTGACATTATGTTGCTTGTTATTGTAGTGCTTAATGCTTGCAAGCCATTTTAAAAACTGGTTGCTAATTGTAGAAATATTTTATCTTTTTGATCGAGTCAGGATATAGTTGAAAAATGAGGACGTAAATAAATCGGATCTAAGTACTGTGCATATTAGAAAATTATTATTTTCTTCATAAATGTCCATTTTTTCATTGCTGCCAGAGGCATCTCGCATAGTTAGCAATTCTACTATTATGTATAGAAAAATAATCTGTTACAGTTATAAATTATTGGTTGTTTTTTCTCATTTTACATTAGAATTTCGTTTTACTGTTCTAAAAATATAAACCAACTATATTTAATGTAGTTCATTTGCAAAAAAAAAGGGGGGAGGGGGGGGGAATTCCAAAAATTTACTGCTAAAAAAATCTTTCATTACAGCAGTTTTTTAAAAATTTCTTAACATCTTTTTTTTGTATTTTCTTCTCACGAATTATTCAGTTAAATTATTTTCGGCTATATTTTCATCACATACCATCTCAAATCTGTTTATTTATAGTTCAGTATTTTTGTTTATAGTGTTTTTTATTTTTGTTTATATCTGTTTATTTATAGTTCAGTATATAGTTGCTCAGTATCACCCTTACCGCTTTATTCCTCGAAGTTCCTAGTTTATCAAGAATTGTACAAGATTTTGCATTGAATGTGTTACATTTTTAGTAATTCGATTTTAAGTACGTACTACATCAGAATCTATATTTTTTATATAATACCTCTTATAGAATTTACTCAAAAATGAATCATTCCATTGATTGTCTATTCCGGAAAAGGGAATAAAAAAAGGGAGAAGCCATTCCGTTGAACTAGCAATTTTTCGTAGTCTTCAGATTCAGTCCGACATCAAAACTAATGGAAAATAAAATGATTTCGAGAAAAGTGACCAAGGGCCGTGAAATGCTGCGATTGGAAATTTTGATATCCGTCTATACCGACTGTTCGCATTCAGTGGCCATCTATCTCTTTTTCGACTGGCCTATCCATATCCATATACGTTGGAATATACGAGGATGATAAGAAGGGAGACATATTTCACAGATGAGATGGCAAAGGTCTTCTTTTCTTAACTATGGCCACATATTTTGTTTTCGTCTGTCTGGAGATCTCTCGATAAGGGTGCGCACTGTCTTCGAGAAAAAGTGTAAACAATAAAATTTAATTAAACTCCTTCAGTAACTTCACTAGAACCCTAAACATTTCATTTTGGATGCTTTAGTTATGTGTATTTTTAACGATGTTATTTTTCTTCAATTCATGAAAAAGTGGTTCTTTTATGTTACAGTAAACCGTTTATTGTATTAGTTCAAAAGCAAATTCTCTGCAAAGATTCTAGTGAATAAATGGAATCCCACAGAAATTTTTCAGTATAAACTAAATGAATTGATATTTTTTTATTGGTGGTGAATATCAGTGAACATCGTTCTTTCATGTATGCCACACGCAGTCCACCGACAGGGGAAGCCTTTTGACATCCCTTTCCGAAAGGACATTTGAGGATAATTTCCCAGTATTTGTACCCCGCCCCCACCACCAGAAAAAAATATAAAACTCTCAATAGGCAGCATTTATCTATGCGAGTTACTTTGTACATGTTGCCACAATCGCTGCCAAGTCTCTTCGTATCTGAAAGTAGTGACTGCAATACGTGCCGTATAAAGATTAGAACCCAAGCCCTCCTGCACGAAACTAGTGATCCAAACATCGGCACAATCAGGCCTTTTTTAGCAGAACCATGATCATAATGAAATCCTTTGAAGAGTAATTTAAAATCAATTGCCATCTTACATGCTGTTAATATCTTCAAATTAAACTCGCAATATTTTCTTATATTTCCGACAATAGATTTTTTAAACCAAGATTTAACTAGTTTAAATTCAGTAGAATATGTGATTTGTATGATTTACATATGTAATTATTAGTCTCAGCATTTCCAATTAAATCATTCCATTCATTATTTAATTATTCAAATTGAAACATGTTTTTTGAAACATATCATTAATGATGTGTCCATAAAATATATTTGCATATACATTGGATGGGACGGAGTATTTAAATGGCTTATTGCATGGAATTTAAGTGTGCATGAAAAATACTTCGTAATTTACATTCCATGGTAAATATTTCATCATCATTATACTCAGCTCTTGCTCTTATATTTAAATTTATATATATTAACTCATTGCACAATATTCATATTTAAATTTTGCAAAGTTATTTTTAACAACTATAGCTATTGTCGTAAAAGTATTAAACAGATATGAATTTGTATTAAATTTTTCAGTCTCGATATGGTGTGTATATATCTTGTAATCATAACATAAGCATGGATATAAGCAGTAATATGAGCATAAATATTTTTGAATTGCTATTTGAAAGGACGATTTAGAATTGAGACAAAGTAATAAATGTGCTTCTTTTGTTCCTATGGACATTATTGAGTAACATTACAAGGTATTTTGCTTCAATATGCAGGTCTAAACTAAACTTGCTTAGAATTAAATCGTTCAATTGAATTAAATTAAATTTTAATTCAATTAGAAAAGAGCCTCTATTATTATTACCATTCATTCTATCAAATTATCGATAGAAATTATTGTAGTAAAAGAAAAAGTTTAAGGAAAATTTAAACCTCTGAACGTTGTAAATCTTGTTTAAAAATGATCACCTAATTGAATCGATGATGAAAATCCAAATTCTTCATTTGTAGAGCATTCAATACAATGGTTAAATAACCGAGATTTGCATTAAACACTTAAATGCGTCAATAACTCAAAATAAGAATTCCGCATATTGTTTAGAAGATATCTAATGGAATCTTTTTATTAATCTCATTTACTCTTCCGCTTAAAATCGTTACTCATAAAGAAACGTTTTCAAATAAATAAGACCACGGCTACGGATTGTATGATAAAAATGTATTATCTTTTCGGACTGCATTTCATGGTTGAAAGGCAAGAAAGAAAAGAACTTCTTTTTGATAAATGATGGCAGAGCTGGATTTGAAGGTATAAAAGAATCTTTTTTCCATCTGAAAATACTGCCTTCTACTGTTTCCTTTGTCTGTCTGTTCAGGTTTGAGATTTCTCGATCTACTTATTGCTTAAGGCAAAATAATTGTTCTGACAAATTGTTTTTAGATCCTTCACGGAGTCCAGTTTCTATCTCCTGGATTTGAAAGTGTGAGCTTACGCCGTAGAAATCTATTTGTCTCTTGTACGGATCAAGTTTTAGTTTATTGTTCCAGTTGTTAGTAATTGTTTCCATAGATAGAGTTTCTATACAGGTATAGATATTCTATTTTGATACAGAATAGTTTTATATTTGTCGTTCATTTTAATCAATTATCACAATAATTATTTATCTTACCAGTTGTAAACTTAATACAATTTTCAAATAAAAAGAAGTGTTTAAAATAAACTGTACTTTTATAAATTTTTATCTAACATCTCATGAGAAAGCATTTACAACCTGCAGCGCAAGCTCTTGCCAAGTCAGTTCAAGTCCGGGTAATTAATATTTTCAGAGCTCTCTAGCAACGAAGACAGCTTCATCTAATGTATTTGCAGGGATAAAAAAAATAATGGTGCATAATCAATTGCCTAAAATTAATAAACTTGTCAGAGGATAATTTTAAAACCAACAGAATTAAAGACAAAATGGAATCATGACAAAGGAATAAAAACTTCAACAATTATAGCAAAATCTTGCGACGCCTTTTAACACGTTGAAGAGACTCTTTCAGATCAGGGGTAAATACCTCAAATTTTTCATACATGTCACTTTTTGTTGTTTTGTAACCGATTAAAAACATTCTGTTTTTTTTTTATTTTTCTTTAATACTTCGTCGCTGAATCGAGCTTCGGTAGTGCTATGATTGGACTTTAGTTAGAAACGCGAACGTATTTTGGTGCAAAGTTGGCGAAAAAAAATCTGCAATGAAAACCATTTTTCTTAAACTGCAATTATATTGGCTGTTTAATGATTCTTTAATTTTGTATTTGGTGCACTTCTATAAACTTTGCGTTGATAGTCTTATTGTAGATATAGAAACTGTAGACAGTATTGGTGTAATTTTGAAAGTTTTAAATAGTTTCGTTGTAGAAATATTGCATTTACACGTTACCAATATGATTTTTAAACTTATTTAAGTTTTGTCTTTCAAAAAAAAAAAAAAATTTTTTTAAGGGATTCTGATCATAAGGATAAGAATTACATTTTAGAATATACTTTTAAAGTTTATATTAAGCAATAAAATAAGTATACAAGAATATTCCTGATATCAGTGATAAAAATTAGATCTGTTGAACCTTTCTGGATATATTCCTAAAGATCTATCATTATTTCATTTACATAGATATCATCATTAAAACTTTTTAAATCTCCCGCAGAATTTCAAATGTTGCAGATTTCCCCGTCACTTGACTATGTTTTTTTTTAAATATCTTGACCACTGCAACGTTTTGATTTTGTAGATATAATGTTTAAACAATATATGTAAGTAGAAAGAGATACTGAAATCACAAAATACGAAATGGAGCACATCAGAATTAATTCATTTGAAATAGATGACGGGGATAAATCAAATTACATCCACTAACAAAGTAGTCCTCTTCTAGAGAGATGTGAATCCTTTTACCATTTGGTTAGTTATACGTTTCGGAGCCGAATGACCGTTATTGTTATTACTAGGTAATTATTCAAAATTACCTAGTAATTAATTCAAAAGAAATAAGGTGAATGAAAGTAATGAACAACACACAAGAGGGAGTTTTAAATTAAGTAACCCATTTTATAAATACAAGCAATTTTATTTAAATGAGTTCAGATACAGATATTTTAAAATTGTTATTATGTTTATTAGTATTTTTAAGATACAAATTTACCAAACGCCATTTGCCGCAGACACATTTTATTCAAATTAATCTTATTCATGACACTATTTTTACTCTAAAATTAACTAAAAATATTGAAACGCAACTGCGGGCCTCAGATATACTTTCTGCGCTACATACAGTAAAACCTTTTTAAGTTGAACTTCGATAAGTCGAAAACCTTCAAAACTTGAAAAAATTTTTTGTTCCCTTCCCTTCAAACCCCAAAACCTCCATGACTCGAAATTTCCACCCTCTCTATCTCGAAATAATTAGTCAATCCCCACAAGACATTTTGGTATATATTTTCCCTCCGTAACTAGAAAAAAAAATTGGACCTCTGCATCTCGAACATTAGCAATGTTTGATTTTACAACCTTCACAACTCGATTATTTAAAACTAATTACCTCTATAGCTCGAAGAAAAATATATGTTACAGACTTTAAAGATTTGCCGACAATGCACCTCATTTTTTCTTAGAAAGCAATGTATGGGTGGGTATACAGTAAATAGAATAACCGATTCTATGAAATATTCTTATTATAATTGTTAGTATTACTATTGATTTCATTTGAACTCTAACACATAAACATATTTATTACCTGTGTAACTTGAACTTTTATTACTTTTACCTCTCTAACTCAAAATAAATTAGAAAGAGTCTAAACCTCTACAAGTCGAATATTTCCTTACAAAATCCGCGTAAGTCGAAAACTTCCATGAGTCCAAAATTCTAGAACTCGAATTATTTGGCGTCTTCCTTAAAATTCGACTTACAGAGGTTCTACTGTATATTCTTTTTCATAAAAATTTCTTTGCACGTTCTGAAATATACAGCTTCCAATGCATCGTTCGACTTCTCCATTTCTGAAATGATCCTTTACAAAACAGCTTATTTCCCCTTGCATCATCATCACCGGTCAAGAATCATGGGATGCATCCAAATGGAAAGCACGCAAGTCTAGTTGGCGGCAATAAGAAACAAATACTCCTAAAAAAAAAAAGCTAAAAATGGAGAATACTATATATACACCTCTGCACTTTGAAAACAGAGTCTAGCATTATCAACCATTTCCTGCGCTGCACCCATTTTCCCGAAAGTAAAAAAATAAAAAAAAATAAGAACCTGTTGTTCCCTGTTTCAGGAGATGGAAAATAAGAGCGGCCGTTTCCCGAAAAAGGTGATGGCATTACGCCCATTGAGAGCGGGCGAAAGGGTGATGTACTGCAGAAATGCAGTCATGCAATCCACCCATTACCTCGGAACCCGTCGATTAAATTCAGGGGGGAGGGAAGGGAGAAGAATACTTGCAGCGGAATCGCATGTCCAGAGAGCAACAAACGTGAGTTGCAGCCCGCTTTAACTGCGTCTCTGGAGAGAGGTGGATTAAAGCGCAATATTTATGGGCGCTTTCGAGCACCATGAGCAAATAAACGTTTACTTTTAACGGTAATGAGGAGGGGTACGTCGTAATGGGTGGGAAGCGCCCTTCACGAGTGGATGGAGATGTCATCGTCATCAATTAAATGCTTTATTATTATGGTGTCAGGCATTAAACATTGAATCAACTTTCTTGTTTAACTCTTTATTACTTGATCTCTTAGAAAGATGATATTTTGTTTTTTTTTATCACAGACTATACTTGAAAGATTAGAATTATTTTAACCTAAATAAGTTTTTATTTTTATTATTCATCTGTGAAACTTGTATTCCACTTATACTGACTTATAAGCATCTTCGAGTATCGTTATCCTAATGCAGCTGGCGATACAGAGACAGTTAATCTTCATGCCATAAGCAAGGCCTGCACCGCTGTTACTCATTTAGCATTACACAGGGGGTACGTGCAGTTTGCAGATATGCTACGGACCTGAGTAACACTACCCTCACAACGATGAGAGTAGTACCACCTCAGCCGCACTCGCACTACGATCACATTAGACCATGACATTATGTTTAAAGTGGATTCCAAATTTGACGTATTTTTTGACGTATTTGTTTCATAATACAAAAGCAACCGGCTTTCATTACAAAGCTGCTAACTTCAATGAGGCAACTCACACGAAACGAAATCAACAAACATCTCCGGAGAGCCATCCTCTTCCAATACGGAAAGCGATACATCTCTCCAAGTCATCGAACCTTCTAATTTGCTAATAATAACACGAATTCCATCTTCCGGGAGAGATTCGTTTCAGAATAAACGGGAATTCTGTGAAGGGAGGAATCTTTCGAAACAAACGGACCCATCACTCTCATGACGTTATTCTGACTCCATGTGGAAATTCGCTCCAGAAGACAAACACTGAATCGACAGACCACGCCACTGGAGCGAGAGATCGGATCCTTCCAGCAGTCTGGAGTCGATGACGAAGCACGAATTCTTGGAATGGCATTATTTGAATTGTGAATGACTCCGATATTTGTGCAATGGAAAACTCGAAGATCGAAATGGACGAGGTTGTAAGCTTTAATATACATGGAAGAAGAACCGTTCGTGTTCAAAGAGTTGGACAGGCAAACACAATAGGTTGTGATAGAAGCTGATTACTATCATTGTCGCAGCATCTGACATTTTATCGTAGGATGTAGGATTATGTTTCAGTAATTGAAAACTATAAAACTATTGCATTGTTTTTGTAATTGGAAATTAGTACCTGGGAACAGAATATCACCAAAATTTATTTATATAGGTTTGTGATAGCTGATTTAATCAATTACAGATTTTCAAAAATATATTTATCGTTTTTCTATTTAATAATATTTTTTTAGTTTAAGATATTAATTTTCTCAATATTTTTAAATTTTACATGGTATTTAGTCAATAAAAAAATATTGTAAAAAATTAATTTTGTTTTCTTATTGTGAAATAGAATTAAACGAAAATAATGTACTTTAAATAAAAAAGTATGTATGTATGAATTTTTTTAATCTACAAATTCTTTTTAGAATAATAATTTTATGATTTTTATTATTATTTTTTTTTCAGAAAAACTCAAAAGTAGTTGACTGGTTGAAATTAATTCATGGAAAATCGTAATGTGAGTGAATTTTCAATTAACATATTTATTATTTATAAAGAAAAGTTCCCATCTGTAATTAAAGTATTAGGCGGAAATATTTTTCAAATTACAACTTGAGGACATTTTGAACATGTTGCTTCCATTTTAATAAAGACCTCGTTTACAAAATCTAATTAATTTTAAAAGGATACAATTTCTTTTCTTAAATAAAAATTCTATATAATTTTATTTCTTGCATATTCTTTCGTTCGATTCCTTTGAATTCTATTTAGAACAAATGGGATTTATTCCGACCATCCCCAGAACCTTGTTCAATGGAACCTGCTTCTCATTCAGTGCCTTAATTTTGCACCACAGATTTCTGTTCAAATTCTGAGTGAGCTGCGTTTTAAGCAATTCAAAGAATCAAATTAAACGCATTTTGATTTTACTTCATCTAAATTTAGAGAGCTAATTAAATCCGACGAAAGCTATTTCGATGACAATCGCAGAAACCCGGCTCTGGAGATATTTGCTTAGAATTAAGATCTAACCATTCCTCTGAAATAGAATGAATTAAATTATAACAACTTCAGAATTTTAATAACGATAAAAATTTTTATGCAATTCAGTAACTGTAAAATTAAAGAGAAAAAGAGTCTTGTGTAATATTCTGAATCTCCAACAGTTATTATTAATTTGATTTAATTAGGTAACTGAAGCAGAGAACCCATATCTTTTGTTCTATTCGTAAAATGTTATATTACTTAATTATTAATATAATAATGTTATTCATAATTTTATTCTTACCTACATTAATTATAAGTTGCGTGAAATAATACTTTCAAAATGAAAATAAGGCATTGAGTAAATGAATAAACGTGACATTTTTAAACATGAAATTTCAAGAAGGATAGTTTAGAAACAGAAAAACAACATTTTTAAAACTTTGGAACATAAACAAAATATTATTTAAGTTTAACTTTGATATTTCACTAATATTTATAGAGTGAATCATAGAATTAGAAAAATAGGGTTCTCTTCGAATTTATAGAAATTTGAATATTATTTATAGTTGTTATTTCGAAACAGAAAATTTTAAAATTCTATAGAGTTCTTTTATTTATTTTTGCAGCAATAAAAAATTATTGAAGACTTCATCTTTAGGGAAAAAACTTTCAATATGTACATCAAATCATCTCCAAAGTTTTATGATTTTAAAATATATTTTTTTCTAATATTATAATATAATTTATTAAATCTCCACGGAATCTGTTAGCTTATTTAAATTGGGATATTGTAATTAAAAAGACAAAGAAACAAATGAAAATTTTCAAATTCTCCAGAATTCACACCAAATTATTATAATTGTATATCGTCATAGGGTTTTTTTCTCCTAAATTATGGCGATAATAGAAAAAAAAAAAAAAAGATTTATCTAGTTCACAATTACCTGCTCATCATTTAATTCTTGAATATTTATTTTATTCCATAAACATTAGCAAAATATATTCAGGAAAGCCTAAAAAGGATATATAAGTAGGTTAAAATTTAAAAAAAAATGTATTGATTTCATTTAAATTCGATACGTGAATTAAATATTCTTTCAATATTTATCACGTGAAAAATGTTACTAAATGGCTATTATAAGGAATTTTATAACTTAGAATACTCATTTAATTAAGTCAGAAACATTTTTTTTTGATATATTAGTTTTATCTTCACCTGCTTAACACTACAAAACATCCAGCATATTTTATTAAATGGCTATTATAAGGAATTTATTAATTTAGAATATTCAACTATTTAATTAAGTCAGAAACATTTATTTTTGACATATCAGCTGACCAAAGGCCAGCGTTATCACTGAGCCCCGAGTCACGTGCCATCAGTTGTGTCAAATCGTAGCACTTGTCATTCTTTTACAAAGTTCATCGTGGACCTCCTTTCATAAAAAAGGGAATTATTTGCTTTGCTTCACTCGCTGGGTTACGAATCCAGCTACCCCAGTACAACATGCTTTTCACTCCGCATCTCGATTACGGCATAAAAACTAACGTCTTCCTGAGTGCGAAATATTATAACTCCTCGTACTCATGTATTTTTGTATATTATTATTATTATTATTACGACATCATCTTTTTAACTGGTACGAGGATACATAGCCCTGGGTGAGATCTGGGGTGAAGTAATAATGTATGAGAAATCGCTTGACCCGTGGCCAGGACATAAGATGTATAAAGAAAAAAAAATCTTTTTTACTACTTCTTTCTGTTTGTCCTTTTAAAGAAGGTATAGATTGATAGTAGATTGTATAGAAAATTAAACACCCGTTTTTATAAGCAGAATGGGATAAATCGATTTACTTATTACTTGACTAGTAATAGAGTAGTGATTTAATAGGGGGTGTATCGCGGTTGCGCCAGTTTGGTGCAAACGTAATCCTCGTATCCTACAATTCATTTGACTTTTACAATCAACATTGTCCACCATTAGGACAATGCAGCAATAGCACCATTGCAGCAATAGCAATTAGCTAAAAGCATAGAGACGTGGACAAATGCAGCAATAGCAATTAGCACCATTACATGGTTAGTCACTATCATTCATTTGTATGGGACTGACCACTTTATTTACAGATTAAAAAATGAGCTTATGTTGCACTCTGGAATTAACTGCCCTCATTTAGAATGAGTTTTAGGCATGCATTTCAGGGTTTTGTAGTTTAACACATGCGATGATAGATTGGAGAATTTCGCAACACATTTTACTGTTGCCTCTTATTATCTATGCAGACCTAAATGGACGAATGTCTAGCGCTCTGCAGTCGGTGCCACAAATTTCGGGTTCAAGTCCCGTAGGTGCCATGGATGTTTGTAGTAGTTCGGAATCCGCTTTAAACCGTAGGTCCCGGTCTAATGAGATCGTAGAGCGTTGTCTTTAGGTGTAGTCAGTTTCCAGCCCTCGCGGTTCCTCGCTGAAGTGAAGCTGCATATTACCCTTAGCCATGGACCAGTCGCCTGCGATAGGGTCTGTTGGACCTGGTAAAGGATTTCGTGCACCAGGGGGATTAATAACAACACTATCTATACTTTTAGCGTGAAGTGAGAAAAATATCTATTAATATGCAACGATGGTTCTTATTTTTAGTTGTAAACAAACGTAAATTTAATTTTTCTAAATAATTAACATCTATAACTTATTAATAAATTTTCTTGTATAGTATATTCTCCCCAAAATGATTAAAAAAATAAAATATTCGTTTATAGTAACTATTTGTGTTTTATTTCATACAAAAGGATCTGAGATATACACAAAATAACATTTCTGGTATCCATTTATCATCAATAAGCACATAGTTCAATAAATGCATGACTCGAGATGAAAAATTTCGGAATGTTCAGCATCGCTTCGTAGCATGTTTGCTTTTCCTAATTAAATGCGCGAGGGGTAAAAGAAGCCGAGCGGAGCACTGCGGAATGAAAAGGAGGGGCAGATGTTTGCCTCAACTTTCTGTTCCTTTAGAAGAGGGGGAAGCGTTCTCTTTTATCATCTTCTCTGGGGTGCTAGTGCACCAGAGAGTAGTGATAAAAGAGTAGTATACTCTGTAGTACACTACTCTCTGGCACGCGTAAACACGCGGCGTAAAGCAGTTTTGAAGGTAAAAGCTGAATGGTTATTGACGAAATATTCTTCATCTTATTAGTTTCCCTTTTCATATCACGTAATTTAAATTTCTTATTTTAGACGAATATAATTATTTTGCCGCAATTAAAGCCCCATAGAAATTACCTTTCTCTCCTGTTAAGCTTGCTCTGTTTCATTCCGTCCAACATGGCCGCTTGCCAATTTTCCACATACTCGGTGGTCGGACTCATGAATTCCAGGAAGGCACTGAGTAATTTTTTTAAGGAAAAACAATTAATAGAACTAATAAATTTGCTGCCCTCTGGCCTAAGGCATCAAGCAATGCATTTTTACCAAACGGAGAGCATGAAAACAATTTTTTTTTCACTCAATACAGGGCCTCTGAACCAGAAAATATCTGACATCCTTACGAATGTTCGACATCCCTATGGTGTGTCAAAGGTGTAGTGTGTATAAAATAATTGAAACACTGCTTAGTGCCGAAATAGCTGAGTGCAAAAGCAATTTGATGAAACACTTGGCCTCGGTTGAAGAAAATATCATTTTCAATAAAGAATTTTTACATCACAATTTTCCTAATTCATAGATAATTAATAGGATTAGACATAAAAATAAATCTGAATTATTTGCTGATTACATATCCAAACAAATCGAGATTCGAAGATTTATTACAAATCAAATTATCTAATTACAGCCGGAATCAGATTAATCAATTGACGTGTTGATAATGAAATATACGTAGTTAATAACAAAACACAGATTATAACAAATATCCAACATAGTTTAACGATGTCTTAAGTAAAATAAGGAACTAATTACGTTGTAATTCATATTACTGAAATGGAATTTCCTTCAATTTCATTGTTTTACGACGACAAAATAACGACAATAAACATTAAAAAATATCCACAGCTATCGTGCATAAGGTCTCAAATTTTGAATTTTCTAGCGGAGTCTGTTTCAGTCACTATTTTTGAAAACGAGGAAAATCGATGACAACTGACATATATGTGTAAAGCGTTCTTCCATCGATAGTCAGGCATCTTGGTGGAAGTTTTTCGGGGGTTTTCTAGACTTGCAAATGTGCGACAGTTACCTCCAAAAGTCCTCTCCGATGACTCTATTAACACCTAATCTTCTGACGGTGGTTTTGTAGTGGCGTACATAAGTAGAATGTTCAGCAAAAACAGAACATTTAAAAAATGTATTTTATTTTCACTACAATAACATTACCAGGGCCGGATTTTCCTAAAGGCTAACTAGACTTCAGCCTAGGGCCTCAAGATCAATAAGGGCCTACACTCAAATTGTTGGCAAAATTAGAATTACGCTATTCTAAAAACAGTAAACACTAAAACACTGAATCGAAAATAAGGAGAAATTTGACACACATGAATAATTAACAAACATAAAAATGTATTGGTTAAGATCAACGCGTTTGGCTCATTGGTTCTGTTCGTTTGTATATACTAGATAGCACCAAAGTATAGTTCATACGTTCAGTTATTTGATAGAAAATATGATGATTTTTATTGCATATTTTATTTTCTTGGGCAACGATTTTTATTATTGAATTTTATTTCCTTGTAAATATTGTGTGTTATGTTTGATAAGTTATTGTTACAAGTACTATATAGGGTGCTGAGAATAAATGTCCAAATAAGTGTTCTCGACTTTTTTTTTTGTCCCACATTTTTTATAGAGATTAATACCAATCACAACAGGTCTCATTTAACATATTGATATATATCACAGTAATGATATATTTTATTATCTCTCATGTAATTTACAGACTTAAAAACGGGAGGTGAAAGGGCCTCATAAGTGGAATAGCCTAGGGCCCCTTTTCATCTAAATCCGATCCTGAACATTACCCAGAAGTTTATCAAGAATATATTTAACGAATTAAATATAGTGTACAAATAGGCTGGTTCGAATTATTAAGTAAAATAATTTATTTTATAACAAAAAATATGTTTGTATAAAACAAAAAGAAAAAGTCAGGTAAATAAAATTACTTAAACATTTTAACAATTCTTTTTCTTAAGAATTGTGTGCAATACATATAAAAAATACAAATGCAGCTGGAAAAGTAATGCTTAATTTTTCATTTAATTTTCAAGATCTTATCTTGTGTTAGATATTATTATAAGAAATTGTTGAAGAAGAGAAAGATTGGACTGAATGAATGTCGCGCATATAATTGGGCATATCGCAATTTAATGATACCAAATGACTTATTTCTTTTAGTATGGGTACCACAGAAAGTCAAAAATTAAGTTTCAAGATCTTCACCACACGAGTTAGATTGAGTTTGAGTGTTTTGATGAGTTTATTGGAATTCTCTCTTTTGTAGTTTTCGATTTAGAAGACAAGTTCTTTGCATATCATTTAAGTTTAGTCTCAAAATTGAAGGACTGTCTGCTAAACATTGTTTGCAAATGTTTCTTTTTTATAGTTTGTATCCATTATACTCTATATTTCTCATATTTTGCATGGCTGCATCGGAAATAGGGCATTCATAATGATTGCAATCATGTGCGAGTCACATTTCCTCAATCAGAATGATTTACATCGTGTTCTGATGAGAAGTCACACGAGACATCCTATACAGTTGATGCATTATTGTGAAATCATTAAGGCTGTAGGGAAATTACAATCTTGATTAAGATAGCATCTTTGGGATAATTGTACTGATTCTCCATGTCTTCAATAGACAAACTGCGAATATTCTGAGATGACATTACAAGACCTTCGATCCTAACACTAATGTGCAGTGTATTCGATAGTAATTCCACAATAATGGAACGCAGTACCGGGTTTCACCCAACTAGTTGTTCGATAAATATTTCAAGGATAAAAGTTTTGTAACAAATGAGGCAGAACCAAGCAGAGTTGTTGACTAAATAGGGTGTATTGTGGTAAATAAATCCTTCTCTGAGGTTTTAAATGAGCTGAAGGGATTTCTAACCAGAGTTCTTTTAATTCTATAATTGATAAGATAATATAGTATAATGGCAAAATGAAGTAAATACTCCATTTTGGGAGGGAAGATTTTTAATAATCAATTATGAAACACAAAAATGGATTTAAATATCTATCATTCTATCCAATTCTTTTATTTATGTTTGATTAAATGTTTATCTCATCAATGAAAACTTTTTAGTATATTATAAATTATATATAAATTTAAAACCCCAATAGTACAGCTTAAACATTACAATATATTTGCTACAATGATTCACTATTAACACTTACATATTTTTATGTTATATTGATTTAATGATCTTAGGAAGCTGATATATGCCTTCAGTTATAATTTTTAAGTATTAACTTTTCTAAAAACACAACTGTAAGTATTATAATTGAATAGTTTTAAAAACATCAAATTGTAATTTTCCTTTTAATTACTTACTCAAAATATTCAAAAATAAAAGTGTTTTACAAAAAGTATTTAAAAAAATTGATGGTTAAGTATGTAAGTTATCTTTTTATCAAATATTAACTACAAGTTTTCCTTTTAAATAAATGTTGGCACTGTTACTGTCTGATAAACTAACGACTACGTTCAATCAATTTTAAATTTACTTTTGCACAATTGTTTTTCTCGTTTTTTTTCCCTGTACATCAATAAAAAATAAAACATTTTCTTTTCTTCTTAGCGCTGTTTCTTCCTTGGATGTTTGAGGTATCATAAAACTCAAATTTAAGAAATTCTTTTGAAATCCTCCATTGATTTATTGTATTTTCCCGCAATCCATGTATTGATAAACCCATTCTGCATTGTTTTTGCATTGTTTTTGCATTGATTTTGCATTCTGCATTGTTCTGCACGTTTTCCTATTGAATCCAGTTTCCGGAAAGCACGCACAGTCGCGAATTCCTCGGTCGTCTCGTTTGACTCAAAGTGGATGGACAAGATGGTTCCGGGGAAGAGGCCTTCATTCTGTCTCTCTTATCCCATTCTGTGTGACATCGAGATTAAGGTGAAATAAAGCGATTTCGGTAAAAGTGACAAAATCGGAGAAGATATTCGCCCATCGGAATCTTTGATATCCTTTCTACGAGAATCGCATTCCAAAGGAGCTCTGCCAATGCGATTTTTTTTTTATGAAAACCCAAGATCAGTTTGGTCAAATTTGCCAAGATTTAAGTATAAAAAGTCATAGTATTTTAAACTTATTAAATTAAACATTTATTTACTTTTGAAGTTCTTTATATTGCTATTTTCTAACAGTTATCCTTGTGTTAGAAGGATTAAATTTATTTTATTTCTCATAGAATCGCCATGTTTTGACATCCCGAATAAACTGTAATTTCCGTTACTTTTAAAGCATATTTGGGAATGACATCACAATTACGATAGGCATTTCACAACATTTAAAAGAGTGTACTTCATTTCTTCGCCTTTTTAGCCTTAGTGCGCGTCAACCTTAGAGAGCCAATCATGGGCAATGCGTGGTATACAGTGAAAAAGCGGAAAAAAAAAGTGATAAGCTTCTAACATATGATGAAATTACAAATTTTTTGGTTGAGCTTCCGAAATCGTAATGGTGTGATATTAGTTACGACAACGATGAGAAAGTAATCTACAAATACAATGTTTAAAAATAGTTTGCAGTGATAATATCATTGTAATTAACTTATAATAAATCATTTATATTAAATATTTGTTAGTGTTATAGTATCATGCAAAAATAATACATTTTATCACTTATTTTCATAATATCGTTTCATTTTTAAACATCATGCGCCAACGCATAATGTGGCACTTAAAAAATAATTTTACTTCTAGTGCTTATACCGCGCTGGGGTCTAGTCAAAACAATATATCCCGAAAGTCGCCATCTTTGAAAAACCTATTTTGTACTGAGGGGGAATAACTACCACACATCTTCAGGTGACCCGCAACGAAAGTGTTGTGTATATATATATTTCACATTATATAATAGATATTGTAACAATAATAGTTATTATATAATAAGTAATGTATGTAACTATAAGATATATCTATTTCCTGGATAAGTTTCAGAACTTACGATTTTCTATAATTTTCAATTTAAATGCCAAGAGCGTAAACTTCAAGTAAGAACTCAAGATATTGGAGAGAGGCCCTGCTCAATAAACATCCTTCTCTCTGACGGCTCTCCTCCTCAGGATTGGAAGCAGCTTAAATATATGAGAGTGAAAAGTAACAAGTCTTATTTTACAGCCAAGAAAACTGGAGCTTTCGTTTTTAGCCATCCCCACAAATTTCTCCTGTCTGGAGATCTTCGGATAAGGTTTTTTTTTACTATTCCTCGAGAAAATTCGGAAGAAGTTGTTTTGATTAATATATTTCAGAAGTTCTTAAGAACCTTTTATATGGAACACTTTAATATAGTTTTAGATTTAGTAGAATGTATTTTTATGGCACCGTTATTACTGTTTATTTTATGGTGTCGGGGATTCTAATAGGAACCCACTACTACAGGGACCAGTTTATTTTTCATGAGCTGAAGATGAGATTTAATTTTCATTGTTTTTTAATGGAAAATTTGTGTGTTTTCAAGTACAAAAAATTATGTTTTTTTCTAAAAGAATGCTGATTGAGGATGATGACTACGGAGAAGATAAGTTAAAGTAGCTTTAGCTTAACACTTTAACTCATATAAGATGTGTTCATAGTGATCGCCCCGCCGTATAAATAGATTGCCCCAAAAGGCGACTCACTTTTTATAATAAATTTGATTGAAAAGTGGTAATAAAACATGATTATGTGTATCTTACTCATTATTGATTAATTATTAGGGCTGTCCTGATAGAAAATTTTGACGCACCAACGCAATATAGGTAACGTTATTTCCAAAATGACACATTACGTGCTAAATAACAAAAAAAAAAGTAAAATAAGTGACAAAATGCATTATTTTTGTATAATACCTTATCACCAACAATTATTTAACATAAATGAAATATTATAAGCATGTTAAAATGATATGCGATCCAAAATATCCTGATCATCTTGGAAGGAATGAATTCTTCATCAATGTCATAACTCACAACATGGGCTATTTGTCCGAAAGCTCAGCCAACACATTTGCCATTTCATCGTCTCTTAGAATCTTATTAAATTAGTTTTTTCTTTTTTGGAAGCGTGAAGGCCTTGCATTACTATATTATAAGATTTTTTTTAACAGCTAATAGTAAAACAATTTGGAGACTACATACTTTTACGGCTAATCTTTACTCCTTATCGATACCAGCAGACACACTTAACATATAGTGCCGATTGAAGAACAGACGAAATGTTGATGCGTAGCTCTTCCCGCGCTAATGCGTGACGGGCTACTAAGACATTATTCCACACTATGCCCTGGTGTAGGATTGACTTTTTGTGTTGATGCCACATAGCGCACTGGAGCGAGATAAGCAGCGAAAGTATTTATTAAACAATTAAATAATGTCATGATGAATTTGCCATATTTATTTAGGATTTGTGATGAAAATAACTTAAAAAATTGCTTAATAATCTAACTTTTTTAGCATTATGCCTTTGTTATTGTAGCGAATAATGCTTGAAAAACATTATAAAATAATTGTTACTTGTAGAAAAATTTTATCATTTGGATCTAGGTATGATGTAGCTGAAAATGAGGACGTAAAAAAATTGGATCCAAGTACAGTGCATTCTAGAAAATAATTTTTTCTTCATAAATTTCATATTTCTTTATTTTTCATTGTTGCTAGATAGATCATATATTAGTTAGTAATTCTACCATTATGCATATAAGTTACAAATTATTGGGGTGTATTTCCTTAGTTTATTTTAGAATTCGTTTTACTGTTCTAGAAATATAAAAAAACCTATATTTAATCTAAGGCATGACAAAAAAAGTTTTTTTCAAAACATTATTAAGTGCCATAGTCACAGCATTTTTTTTTTAAAAATTTTAATTTTTTGTATTAAAAATTTTTTCTTATTTTCTTTTCAGCTAAGAATTATTTAGTTAAGTTATTCTCGGCTATATTTTCACCACATGCAATCTCAAACCTGTTTATTTATAAGAAAAAGGCACAGTTGTTTTTTCAACTATACTGCTTTATTTCGGTGTATCAGGTTTATCAAGAAATTTACAAAAATATTTTTTTATTCTGCACTGAATGTGCTGCATTTTTAGTAATCCGGTTATAAGTAAGTACTACATCATTCTCTATATTTTTTATATAATACCACTTATAGAATTTGCACAAAAACGAATCATTCTTTTGGTTGTCTATTCCTGAAAAGGGAATAAAAAAAAGGGAGAAGTCATTCCGTTGAACTATCAATTTTTCGTAGTCTTCCAATTCAGTCCGTCATCAAGACTAATGAAAAGTAAAATGATTTCGATAAAAGTGACAAAGGGCCGTGAAATACTGCGATTGGAAATTTTGATAACCGTCTATACCGACTGTTCGCATTCAATGGCCATCTATCTCATTTCCGACTGGCCCATCCATGGAACGGAGCACGCTGAAATATATGAGGATGGTAAGAAGCGAGACATATTTCACAGCTGAGATGGTAAAAGATTTTATTTTCTTAACTACCGCCACAGATTTTGTTTTCGTCTGTCTGGAGATCTCTCGATAAGGGTGCGCACTGTCTTCGAGAAAAAGTGTAAACAATAAAATTTAATTAAACTATTTCAATAACTTCACTAGAGCCCTAAACATTTCATTTTGGATGCTTTAGTTATGTGTATTTTTAATGATGTTATTTTTCTTCAATTCATAAAAAAGTGATTCTTTTATGTTACAGTAAACTGTTTATTACATCAGTTCAAAAGCAAGTTCTCTGTAATTAATTCAAGTTCCCGGTAAATTATCGGAATTTCACAGGAATTTGTCAGTAGAAACTAAATTAACTGAGATTATTTAAGACAAATATTTTGTTGAATATCAATGAAACTCGTCTTTCGTGTATGCCACAAACAGTCCACTGATAAGAGGGGAAGGGAAGACATTTGGCGTTCCTTTCCGGGAGGACACTTGAGGATAATTTCCCCCAGCCTCCAACGGAAATATCAAAATATAAAACTTTCATTAGGAAGCATATTTATCTATGCGAGATACTTTGTACATCCTTACACAGACACTTTGTGAGTTTGCCACAATCTCTGCTAAGTCCCTTAATTTCTGAAAGTAGTGACTGCAACACGCACCGTTTAAATATTAGAACTCAAGCCCTCCTACACGTAACTAGTGATCCAAATATCGGACAAGAAAAACATTCAGGACTTTTCTTAGCAGAACAATGATCATAATGAAATCCTTTTGAGTGTCATTTAAAATCAATTGCCATTTTACATGCTGTTAATACCTATAGATTAAACCCACATTATTTGCTTATATTTCATACAAAAGATTTTTTTCCCAAGATTTAATTAGGTAAAATTTCGTAGCATATGTGATTTGTATGGTTTACATATGTAATTATTTGTAGTTTCACCATTTTAAATTAATTCATTTAATCATATTGATAATGATATACAATGATTCACTTCGAAACAGCCTTTTACACCACATCATTAATGATGTGTTCATAAAATGTTTTTGCATATATAATAGATGGGGCGGAATATTTGAATGAATTATTGTATGAAATTTTGTGAAAAATGCTTCGCAATTTATATTCCATGGTAAATATTTCATCACTATTCTATGCAGCTCTTGCTTTTATAAACTCATTGATCAATATTAACATTTAAATTTTACTAAGTTATTTTTAACAACTATCCCTATTATTTTAAAAGTATTAAATATATATGAATTTTCTATTGAATTTTTCTGTTTTGATATGGTGCGTATAATATCATGAGCATAGATATAATCATAATATGAACATAGATATTTTTGAATTGCCATATGAAAGGACAATTTAGAAGACTCAGGAATAAATGTATTTCTTGTGTTCCTATGAACATTATAAAGTAACATTACAAAGTATTTTATTTCAGGTCTAAACTGAACTTGCTTATAATTAAATCGTTTAATTGAATTAAATTAAATTTTAATTCAATGAGAAAAATAGTGTCTATTATTATTACCATTCATTCTATCAAATTACTGATAGAAATTCTTGAAACGAAAGGAAAAGTTTAAAGAATATTTAAACTTCGGAACATTATAAATCGTGTTTAAAAAAGATCACCTAATTGAATCACTGGTTAAAAATCCAAATTTCATCTTCTTAAGAAGATTGTGTCTTTTCATCTGTAGAGCATGCAATACAATGTTTAAATACCGTGATTTGCACTAAACGCTTACATGTGTCAATAATTCGAAACAGGAATTCATCATATTGCTTAGCAAATATCTAATGGAATCTTTTTATCAATCTCATTTACTCTTCGGCTTAAAATTATTACTCATAAAGAAACGTTCCCAAATAAGACTATAGCTACGGATTGTATGACAAAAATGTATTATCTTTTCGGACTGCATTTCATGGTTGAAAGACAAGAAAGAAAAGAACTTTTTTTTGATAAATGATGGCAGAGCTGGATTCGAAGGTATAAAAGAATCTTTTTTCCATCCGAAAATGCTGCCTTCTACTGTTTCCTTTGTCTGTCTGTTCAGGTTTGAGATTTCTCGATCTACTTATTGCTTAAGGCAAAATAATTGTTCTGACAAATTGTTTTTAGATCCTTCACGGAGTCCAGTTTCTATCTCCTGGATTTGAAAGTGTGAGCTTACGTTGTACAAACCTTTTTGCTTTTTGCACGGATCAGGTTTAAGTTTATTTTTTTTTTCCATTAGTAATTGTTTCCATAGATAGAATTTCTATTTGGGCTACAGAATAGTTTTATATTTGTCGTTCATTTTTATCAATCATCACAATAATTTTCCATCTTACCAGTTGTAAACTTAATACAGTTTTTTAAAAAAAGTGATTAAAATGGACTATAATTCTATAAATTTTTATCTCTATCACATAGGCATCCATGTACAACTCGCAGCTCGCTGCAACTCTGGCCAAATCTGTCCGAGTTCAGGTGATTAATATTTTCAGAGCTCTCTAGCGACGAAGAAAGTTTGTAGGGATGTATTTGCAGGGATAAAAAAATAATGGTACATGATCAATTGCCCGAAATTTATAAATTTGTCAGATGATATTTTGAAAACAAATAAAATTAAAGACAAAAAGAAATTATGATATATAAAAAAAGGAATAAAAACTAATTAAGAATTAAAGAATTATTAAATTGCGATTTTATCGACTGTTTAATATTTCTTTTATTCTTGCACTTCTATATACTTTTCATTAATCGTTTTAACGAAGCTGTAGACAGTATTGATGTAATTTACAGAGTTTAATATAGATAGATTTGTTGTAGAAATATTGCTATTATAAGTTAACAAATAACATTTTTAAACCTATTTTAGTTTTGTTGCAAAAAAATGTTTAAGGAATTCTGACCTTAAGGATAAAAATTACATTTTAGTATATCCTTCCAAAGTTTATATTAAACAATGAAATGAGTATGCATGAATATTCTTGATATCACTGATAAGTATTAGATCTGTCGAATCTTTTTGGATACATTCCTAAAGATCCATCATTATTTCATTTACATAGATATAATCATAAGAACTTTTTAAATCTCCCGCAGAATTTCAAATGTTGCAGACTTCCCCGTCACTTGACTACATGTTTTTCTAAATATATTGACCACTGCAACGTTTTAATTTTGTAGACATAATGTTTAAATAATATATATAAGTAGAAAGAGATCATTGAAATCACAAAATACGAAATGGAGCACATCAGAATTAATTCAGTTGAAATAGATGACAGGGATAAATCAAATTACATCCACTAACAAAGTAGTCCTCTTCTAGAGAGACGTGAATCATTTTATCATTTGGTTAGTTATACGTTTTGGAGCCGCATGACCGTTATTGCTATTACTAGGTAATTAATTTTTAATACGTTGTTATTCGTATTAAACTGAAATTCTTCAAAAGAAATAAGGTGAATGAAAGTAATGAACAACACATAAGAGGTAGTTTTAAATTAAGTAACCATTTTTATAAATACAAGCAATTTTATTTATATTATGTAACCATTTTTATAAATACAAGCAATTTTATTTATATTATGTAACCATTTTTATAAATACAAGCAATTTTATTTAAATTATGCAACCATTTTTATAAATACAAGCAATTTTATTTAAATTATGCAACCATTTTTATAAATACAAGCAATTTTATTTAAATTAATTCAAATGCCTATATTTTAATTATTTTATTTTAACACACAAATTTACCACATGCTATTTGCCAAAGACGCATTTTATTCAAATTCATCTTATTTATGGCACTATTTTTACACAAATTTTACTCAAAATATTAAAACATAACTGAGGACCTCAGTTATAAAATTCAACCATCTATGCTGCATGTTTTCTTTTTCATAAAAAATGTTTGCACGCTCTGAAATATACAGCTTCCAATGCATCGTTCAACTTCTCCTTTTCTGAAATGATCCCTTACAAAACAGCTTATTTCCCCTTGCATCATCATCACCGGTCAAGAATCATGGGATGCATCCAAATGGAAAGCACGCAAGTCTAGTTGGCGGCAATAAGAAACAAATAGTCTAAAAAAAAAAAGCTAAAAATGGAGAATATATATATACCTCAGCAGTTTGAAAACAGAGTCTAGCATTATCACCATTACCTCCGCAGCACCCATTTTCCCGGAAAAAAAAAAAAAAAGAAACCTGTTGTTCCCGGCTCCAGAAGATGAAAAATAAGAGCGGCCATTTCCGGAAAAAGGTGATGGCATTACGTCCATTGAGAGCGGGCGAAAGGGTGATGTACTGCAGAAATGCAGTCACGCAATCCACCCATTACCTCGGAACTCGTCGATTAAATTCAGGAGGGGGTAGAGGAAGAAGAATACTTGCAGCGGAACCGCATGTCCAGAGAGCAACAAGCGTGAGCTGCAGCCAGCTTTAACTGCGTCTCTGGAGAGAGGTGGATTAAAGCGCAATATTTATGGGTGCTTTCGAGCACCATGAGCAAATAAACGTTTACTTTTAACGGTAATGAGGAGCGGGACGTCATAGAGGGTAATGGGTGGGACGCGCCCTTCACGGGTGGATGGAGATGTCATCGTCATCAATTATATGCTTTACTATTATGGTGTCAGATCTTAAATAGTGAGGCAACATTCTTGTTTAACTCTTTATTACGTGATCTCTTAGAAAGATGATGGGGGTTTTTTTCATTACAGAATAAACTTGAAAGATAAGAATACTTTTAACCTAAATGAAATAGCTGGGTTTTTTTATTACTCATTTGTGAAACTTGTATTCCACTTATACCGACTTATGAAACATCGTCGAGTATCGTTATTCCAATGCAGCTGGCAATACAGAGATAGTTAATTTTTATGCCATTAGCAAGGCTGCACCGCACTCACTGAGTACTACCTAGCGGTCATCTGCAGCTTGAAGATAGGCTACGGACGCTAGTCACACTACCCTCACAACGATGAGGGTAGTACCACCTCCCACTCACTCCCTCTTCGATCACATTAGACAGGCACCTGCGGTTTAAAGTGGATTCCGAACCCCTACAAACGTCCATGGCACAGCCGAGATTCTAACACGAAATCTGAGGTACCTAGCGCCAGAGCGCTAGCCACTCGGCCATCAGGCCCCTTCGTCGAGTTTCGTGAAAGAGAAAACTCTTGCAAACTCTTATCAAATATTTGAAGTTGATGATGCGAAACCTTTTATCACAATTGATACTACGCTTTACTGAAAGCTTAATTACCACGGTTGATTTGAACATTAGCCTTCCTGCTCACTAGACTCTTATTTTTTAACCCATAGTTCTGTAATTTGAGATAAATCTCCTAAAAGCTACTACAAGACAGTGTTCTTGACCGTTTTCATTGTTGAACATTGTTGGGCATCGGACACCACGTATGTATCCACAAACAGCCCACTGCCTTATCGAGAGGACGTTTAGTAATAAACTGCCCCGCATTTGATTGTCACACTGGTGAAATCTCGCAAATACTAAGCCCCTTGTTTCTGAAAGCACAGTCTACAGCAATGCTGCCAGCGGATTCGAAACTCTGACCTCTTGCACGATAGATTCGCATGTTGCCACTGGGACACGAGTCGGGGACAAAACTATATTAAATATATTTTCAATAATAATAATAATTATAATTATAATACGTAAATTAGGTTTCATGTTGTGAGCTAATAACATTCAACTTTCTCCAGAAAACAAATATATCTTAGCCGAATAGTAATAAAATAGAGCGCGTCCTTTTATACTAAAGCAACAAAAAGTGTTATCAAACATATCCCGTCCTTTTCGTATTGGAGTTGGTGTTAAATCGCCGTTTGGCTTATAATCTTTGAGCACAGGTATTCAGAATACGTAATATGTTACGAAGGGAATCTGAATATTCCAAGAAATACCTGAAATTCTATTTCACAAGGCATCAATTCATCTTATTTATGTCACTATTTTTACACTAAAATTTACTGAAAATATTAAAATGCAATTGCAGGCCTCAGTTAAAAAATTTAACTTTCTATGCTACATTTTCTTTTTCATAAAATTTTTTTGCACGCTCTGAAATACATAGCTTTCAACTTCCTCCTTTTGTGAAACGATCCTTTCACAAAACAGCTTATTTCCCCTTGCATCATCATCACCGGTCAAGAATCATGGGATGCACCCAAATGGAAAGCACGCAAGTCTAGTCGGCGTCAATAAAAAAACAAATACTCCTAAAAACAGAGTGCAAAAGGGAGAATATATATATACACCTCTGCACTTTGAAAACAGAGTCTAGCATTATCAACCATTTCCTGCGCTGCACCCATTTTCCCGAAAAAAAAAGAACCTGTTGTTCCCGGTTCCAGGAGATGGAAAATAAGAGCGGCCGTTTCCGGAAAAAAGGTGATGGTAGTACGCCCATTGAGAGAGCGCGAAAGGGTGATGTACTGCAGTCACGCAATCCACCCATTACCTCGGAACTCGTCGATTAAATTTAGGGGGAGGGAGGGAAGAAGAATGCTTGCAGCGGAATCGCATGTCCAGAGAGCAACAAGCGTGAGCTGCAGCCCGCTTTAACTGCGTCTCTGGAGAAAGGTGGATCAAAGCGTCATATTTATGGGCGCTTTCGAGCACCATGATCAAATAAACGTTTACTTTTAACGGTCATGAGGAGGAGGACGTCGTAATGGGTGGGACGCGCCCTTCACGAGTGGATGGAGATGTCATCGTCATCAATTAAATGTTTTATTATTATGATGTCGGGCATTAAATAGAGAACCAACATTCTTGTTTAACTCTTTTATTACTTGATCTCTTAAAAAGATGAAGGGTTTTTTTTCCATCACAGAATGAACATGAAAGATAATACTTTTAGTCTAAATGGAATAGATGTTTTTATTTATTGCTCATTGGTGAAATTTCTATTCCATTTTTACTAACTTATAAGCATCGTCGAGTATCGTTATTCTAATGCAGCTTGAAATACAAAGACAATTAATCTTTATGATATAAGCAAGGACTGCATCACTGTTAGTCATTTTGCACTACATAAGGGGCACGTGTAGCTTGAAGATATGCTACGGACGCGAGTATCACTACCCTCACAACGATGACGGTAGTACCTTCTCCCCCTCACTTGCTCTACGATCACATTAGACCGGAACCTACAGATTAAAGTGGATTCCGAACAGTTACAAACATCCATGACATCCAAACCACCGAGACTCGAACCGAAACCTGTGGTACCGAGCGCCAGAGCGCTAGCCACTCGACCATCATGCCTCTTCCTCGGGTACCGTAAAAGAGAAAGCTCTCACAAACTCTTATCAAACCTTGTCAGTTGACGATGCGAAACACTTACACATTCCATCACAATCGATACTCCACTTTAATGAAAGCTTAATTATCACAGTCGCCTCTGGTTGTTTTGAACATTAGCCGTTCTTGCTCTGTAGTCGCTTGTTTTGCAACCTATTGTACTCTAATTTGAGATAAATCTCCTAAAAGCTATTATAACACAGTATACTTCTCCTTTTTGATTGTTGAACATTGATGGGCATCGGGCACCATTATATAAATATTTATGTATTTCACGAAAAGTCCACCGAAAGGTGATGAGGGAAGAACAGTGCCTTTTCGGGAGGACTTTTAGTAGTGATTGCCCCACCCCTCGTTCCTGTGAATGCTATCTGCAACAATGCTGCCAGCGGATTCGAAGCAAGAACCTGTTAAACGATAGATTCGCATGTTGCCACTAGGCCACGAATCGGGCACAAAACTATATTAAATCATTTTTCAAAAATAAAAATAATAATAATTACAATACATATATTAGATTTTATGTTGTGAGCGAATAAAATTGAACTTTCTTACCCGAATAGTAGTAAAATATAGAGCGTCCACTTATTCTAAAGGAACAGAAAGTTGTCGCAAAGGTGGGTCCTTTTCGTACTAGAGTTGGCGCTGCATCGCCATTTGGCGAATTTTCTCTGAGCACAATTATTTAGAAAATGTAACATGTTATGAAGCGATTCTGAACATTAAGAGAAATACTTGGAAATCTGTTTCTCAAGTCAAACATTTATTGAACTACGTGCTTACTCAAGATAAATAGATACTAGAAATGTTATTTTGCTTATAAATCTGATAATTTTGTATGAAAACAATAAACTTTACAAAAAGTTTATAACGAATATTTTACTTTTTAATCATTTTGTAAGGAAAAAATTACACAAGTTTATTAATTTATTATAAGTAAAAGCCTAATATTCAGAAAAATTAAATTTTCATTTATTCACAGCTAAAAAAAAGTGAACAATTTCCTTTGAAAATCGTTGTACTTTTTTCTCCTTTCACGTATAGAGTAGTAATAGGCAACAGTTAGGATTGTTGCCAAAATTCGGCAAGCTATGTTCAACTTCAATGTAAAAGTTACGTGAGAATTATGTTTGCCCCGATTAGAAACTTGATGCGTGCTCTATTATATTAATGTTCTGTGCTTTTAGTATGCAATTTTGAGACAATTAACTAACTGTTATTAATTGATTAAATTGCACTGTGCAGCTAAGCGGACACGGAAAAATACAAATCTTTTTTTCCCTCAATAATTAAATATAAACATACAGCCTTAAAAATACAGCCTAATTTTATTAATTAATAATTTAAAATTACATATTAGTGTAAAAAAAAATGCTTAAAAAATAAACTAAATTAAAATTATTGACATATTTTCAGTTAAAGTGTTCTTGCTGGTGGCCATTTTTAAATGCTTGTACAACAAGTATACCACCAAAGAAATACTGTGAAGGTAAAATCTATAAGCCTGCAGTAAGTTTTTGTTTTGTTACGGTTGTTACTTAACATTCGGAAAGCAGTGTTTCTTGAAAATACTATTTTTAATTTTGTTTTAATTGGTATCAGTTTAAATGATTTGCATAATAGATAATAGTACCAATTAGTCTAAAAAAAGTACATGTCAAGTCCTTTTTTTTAAATAAATATTTTTTCCTCTTCAATCTTTATTTTTCTAATATTGGAACAACTCTTCAAACTCATTGAAAAAAAAAAAAAAAGAGACTTTCACTTTTCTTACTCTTTATGTTTTATGTTGATAACTCATTTCGAAATTTTTTGTATTAATGAAAGAGTACGCACTTTATAGAAAAATAGCAGCCCATTTATAGAAATTACGATGGTTATCTTTGGCATAAATGGCATACATAACAAAAAAGTTTCATGTTAAAGTTTTATTTAAATATAGTTTTATGGATATAATTAATTGCGTAAATAAAATAGTTTAATTCCTATAATTTGTAGCATGCTTTAATATGCGTTATAAAACTTTTATGTTTTTTATTTTGACTTTCAAAACTGAAAATTCATTTTAGACGCTTTTTTCGAATAAATAATTTACATTAAATGACACAAAAATAAATATAATTATTTATATTAAATGACGATAACCAGTACCGTTCACCGACAGTAAGCAACGCATTGTGTGAATCGAGAATTGTCATGATACATAATGTCAATGCAGATTACATATTTGCAATATACAATATGACATAGTGTCAATTTTCATTTAGTGAGTGCTTGATAAATGCATTGACTGAGTTTAAATCCGTCCATCATTATTCATATAAATAGAAGATTTGGATAATAAATGAATCACATATTTCAGGATTATTATTTTGTGAGCAAGATTTTGTTATACGTGTTGTTGTAAATTGTGAAATCTAAATTGTTAAACAAGAACAAGGATTTTTAAAATATTTTTCACATATATTTTTTTTAAAAACAAGGAACAATATATTCTGTATGCCAGCAAAAGTTCAACAGATGAATGATTATCGTCTGCTGCGAGGACAGTCTTGGATGATTGCACTTCGTTTGCGTGTTGTAAGAAAGAAAATATTGAAAATTCCGCACTAAATTCCGCCAGATGCTCATATATACTGTAACAATCGACCAACGAAATTTTAATCTAAAAGCAGTGATTGCATTGAACGAGATATTTAAATTTTCTACTTCTGGAATACAAGAATTATCTATTTTATATAATATTATCTATTTTAAATAATATTATCTATTTTATATAATATTATATATTTTATATAATTTTATCTATTTTATATAATATTATCTATTTTATATAATATTATCTATTTTATATAATATTATCTATTTTATATAATATTATCTATTTTATATAATATTATATATTTTATATAATGTTATATAGCTTTATATAATGTTATATGATGAGCCTCAGGTTTGGTAAATACTCACTAAAAATAAATATTTTATAACAAATTTTAAACTACAAGGTTAAAAGTATAATTTTTTTTTTAAAAATCGAATTATTGTTACAATGAAATATAAATTTTATTTATAACACATGTGAAAATTTAAAAAAAAATTTAATTGTAGATATATCTTTAAATGCTTTAATTGGGTTCGTAAGCGAATTATTCAGCAACTTTAAAAAGTGTATTACGACTAACTTTTTTGCACAGTGAAAAATATACACAAATGCTTAAAACGATTTTATTTATTTTTTATTTTTAATTTTTAATTTTATAAGCACTTTCACACTTACATAAATTAAACATTATTACAAAAACACAAAATGAATTGTATAAAAAAAAATATGTACATTTTTATTAAATTATTTGAAATTTAAAATCATAAATGTAAAAAGAACTAAAAATTCTAAAGTAACACACACACGCGCGCACATCTTCAATGTGAAAATCTTCAAAATAAAAATTTTTGATTTTCACGTTGTTTGAAAAGCAAGGACGTAAGATTTTAAAAATTAATTAATGTAGTAATTAAATTTGAAATATTTAACCAATATTCTTTTTTATTAGAATAAAATTAATTTGGCTACAGTATCAATTTTGCTTTAATATTAAGGATCAGAAATAAATGGATGCAATGATTTATAATTTCTCAAACCCAAGGTACTTTTCACGTTCTTTAAGAGGAGAACCAATTAATTCCTTGTGAAATTTTATCGTGCGCAGTTTTTGAACAGGATTAATTTCTTTCAGAACCTGAGCGAAGTTTCGAACTTTACAAATTAATCATACTTTTAATACATTAATAAAAGTACTTTCGGCTTTAAAATAAATCAATATTAAATCTTTTACCAAGGACTTGCGCTTAAAAAATCATTTTTGTCTTAGCAGAAGAATTCTATTGGGAAAAAAAAAGCACTTTAGTTTTTATATTTATTTATTATTCTATGCTTAAAATTTTATGTTATTTGTTTTTATAATATTTAATCAAAGTTGCTACTTAGAAAAAAAAATTAAAATACATTTTAGGAGATAATTAGGTGGATTTATCTTTTGAAATATTTTTAAAATATGAGTCATTTATTATGAAGACGTATTTCTTGAGTACATTGTATGTCGTTAATTATTTAGTTTTTAATCTCAGACCATTTTCTATATATTTCCTTTATTAATTATAAATGTCATTCTTCCTAGTAGAAACAAAAAAAAAAAACTATATTTCATGTACTAAAATAACAAAAATAATAAAAAATAAAATAAATAAAATGGGAGCAAATCATTGAATATTTAGTGCAGACTCACGCCAGGATTTTGTCTTGAGAGGGAGGGGGGGAGAGAGACTCAGTAAAATAAAGCATAGCCGATTATCAAAATCTGAAGTCAGAAGTTATATTATCTGAAGTCAAAATTCTGTAGATTAATTATTTTATTAAAAAATTTTTACACTGAACTCATTTTGTTCGCGTACATAAAAAATGGAACATTAAAGCAAAGCAGTATTGCACAAAAATTTAAAAATTTAATTTCTTTAAAATGCCATAAACAAATTATAATTCAATTACTCAATTTAATTTTTTTTCTCTTTTGTCAGATAATCCATGATATCGTTTATGTCTGGTTCGCTATTTCGATGAATATTTAATAAAATTAAGTCGTCTCATTCAACGCATTCAAAACCGATAATAAATTGAAATTGATTATAAAAAATCACTGATTCATTGATTGCGGGTTAAAAAAAGATCAATTATTAATAATTTTTAAATATTTTATACTTAAATAATGCGCAAAAGTTTTCATGAACATCTATAAATGTAGAAAAAAATTAAATTTTGTTTTATTTTGCGAAATTTGCAGCTGGTTTAAAATAGTCTAGTTGCGTCTGTTATTGTGTCTTAGAGTTTGTTGACCACTTCTGTAATGAAAATCTATCAGTTGTAATAACAAAAGAATAAATGTAAGCAGCTGAAAGTTTTGTTTCCTCGGTCCGTTACTAAACCAAAGAATTAAATGCAAAAAAAAAAAAAAAAAAAAAACATCATCCATTTTTCATAACACATAAGCTGTGAAAGTAATTATTTAAACATTAACGCTTGCAAATGGTAATGACCCGTAGACAAAACAAAAACTTTTGGATATGTACTAGTCGCTACATTCGTGTATAAAATCTTGCTACTTGCGATTCTCATGGGAGTGCCGTTACTTCTGCCATGATGAATATAGATAGATATTTGAAAGTAAAAATAAAAAGGAAGAAATCATCAGATTTCTGTTCGCCAAACAGTTTAGTTTTTTCTCCTTGGAGAGCAAAGATGTATAGGCTCGCTAAGATTGTAGGCGGCATAAATTCTAAAACATGACCTCGGATCACATAACACACACAAAAGCACCTATCAAATGTTTATTAACATACATTGTTAAATAAAAAAAATTTAAAGAAAAAAATATATTTGCTGCATTACAGTAGTTTAATACAGTGGTTATTAAGTAGTAGTGTATTTATTTGTAGAGTCCTACAAATAAATATAGGCGCACTACGAGAAATTTTCTGAAAAATATGTTATAATAGTTTCAAATATTACAAATATATCTATATATATATATATTATTTCAAATTGCGATAAAAAGATAAAATGAAACAGACTTTAAGCATATTTATTCTTGTGTTAGAAACATAACCAAAAGTGTTCTCTTCAATGTTTGGGCCTATATTTGAAAGACAAATTCTCGTTTCCTCCTCAACGCCTTGAAATATTCTCTGAAATTGTGATCACCTGTCTATTTATGTTTGTAATAAATAATAAATATTGTCATTCTCAGAATTTTAACTTTAGTGAATAACAATATTATTGATTACTCTATACATGCATTGCAGACGACTGCTGTGTTCTTTTTTCTTAAGTTTCATATAATAATGGGTAAATAGAAGAGGTTAATTTAGATTTCTTATAATAAGTTATTATTAAAACTATTTTTGTTGGTGTATCTAAAAGTTTCATTTGAAATATTTTTTTACAATCGCCAAAAGACTTTCTAGTACAGAATTATCTTCTTTGAGGTGCAATTTCTTTTTCAATTATTTTTTGAAACCTTTGTTCTAATTAGTTTGATAAAATAAATTTGTTACATTTCCCTTTGATAGTTTGCCGAGATTAAGATCGACCCTTTAACATTTAGTTCGACTTTTGTAGTAACTTAAATAGGAAACGAGAGGTAAAATGAGTTGCTCCTTTTATGGATTTCTACTTATTTGTGATGAGAATATATATAATATACATTGTAATATATATATAGTGTATGTTTGCCTTTTCAGATCGAGTAGAAGGAATGGAGCTCTTCATCAAAGCCCCTGAAAGTAAGAAAAATTTGTCCTTGATTTATTATTATTATTATCTTTTGTTTATTTCATTGTGTGCTTTCGAAGTTTAAGGAGTAAAAAAAAATTTTTTTTTAATTCTGAGTACATTTATTTTTATTGCTCGACGCCAACATATTATTTTTTCGGAATTGTTATTGCTATTGCAATGATTCTCTGAATGATTTCAATGCGGTTACAATAATGATTTTTGATATAGGACTTAAAAGGAAATAAGACAGCTTTCAGGAGCCAAACATAGAGAACAAGAGAGAAAAATCACGGAGAAATAATAACACTTTTTATTCACTTATTTTTTGGTGAGGATGAAATTGTGTGAGGGTACATTATTTTGTAGCCCTAGATATTGACTGTACTTCAACATGCTTAGTTCTTTTCGGAAGTATGTCTATTACTTCTTAATAGAATATGAAAGAAGAAAATACTTTTGAATTACCAATCTAATAATATAGCCAACAGGTCTTGGCTTGAGTTTATTGAAAGAGACATTTCTGTTTAGTGGCAAACCATTTCATTCTTACTCAAACAGATAATCGGCTTTTTATCCCGGAAACGTAAGCACCAAATTTCTTTCCAGAAATCTGTCCATTACTTCTTTTTTTCTTTTATTCATCGGGAATGAAATCCTTGCGAATTATTCCTTCCAAAATCTAAAAATATTGCCAACAAGTCCTAACTCGAGATTTTTAAAGCAGAATTTTTTTTGTGGGGAACTTGCGACTGTTTACCCAATCAGAAGACTGACTTTTTTTATCTACGAATCATAAGCAAAATACCAAGTTTCCTTTTCAGTAACAATTTGTGTGAAAAAAACATACTATCATGCAATCTATCTACCATTTGTCAAACTGAACTAGTTTTTTTGGCTTAGCTTTCGAATGCATGGTAGTAGTGCAAACAAGTAGTGCTTTCGAAAGCATGGTAGTGACTTTTTTTACAGGAAATGAAATGAACTGCACAACAGATAGCTAACTGAGAAGTCACAGTAAGATATTCTTTGAAATTAGAGTTTCTAAAATTGGCTTTAAAAAATTCTGTCCTGATATTTTATAGGTACGAATGCAACTTGTGTTGAATAGTAATATATTCACCTAAGATTTTTAACTAAGTCTTAATATTCTCATTTATTTGTGCAGGGATAATCAACTGCTGATTAATTCTTCTTATATTTAACTTGAATATTGGACTTTAAACAATTGATTTTAAATTTAAATAAATTTAAAAAAAATATTTCTCCAATTTTATTTTAAATTTCAAAATGTGTTTATGGAAGCAAATGTTGTCTTGCTACTTCTGTTTCTTGTTAACATTGATTTATTTAAATATTTTTTTTTCTAAATAAATCATTGCAGTTTTTGTAACTTAACAGCCAAATCTGTTGATTATTGTTTAGAAAAAGAACTGAGAAAAAAAAATAGTATAAGCCTAGGCTTTGAATATGCTTGACCCATTTTAAATTTACAATTAGTTTAACACAAGTTTAATTAATATTTGATTTTTTCCCTTACCATTTTGAAAGTGAAAGGAAACTGTTATTTTCATTAAAAATTTAGAACTTTCAAACAAAAAAGATAACACTTCTTTTAAAATGATGTATACTGATCACTTGAAACATTAAAACCATCTCTGCCTGATACAGATAAAACTGTCTGCATTACTAATAAAAGAAAAGGATTGATCATATATATACACTGAAGTGACAAAGTCATGGGATACCTCTTAATATCGTGTCGGCCCTCCTTTCGCCCGGCGAAGTGCAGCAACTCGACGTGGCATGGACTCAACAAGTCGTTGGAAGTCTTCTGCAAGAATATTGAGCCATGCTGTCTCGATAGACGTCCATAATTGTGAAAGCGTTGATGGTGCAGGATTTTGGGCACGAACAGACCTCTCGATGATGTCCCATAAATGCTCGATGGGATTCATGTCGGGCGATCTAGGTGGCCAGATCATTCGTTGGAATTGTCCAGAATGTTCTTCAAACCAATCGCGAACAGTTGTGGCCCGGTGACATGGCGCATTGTTATCCATAAAAATCCCATCGTTGTTTGGGTACATGAAGTCCATGAAGGGCTGCAAGTGATCTCCAAGTAGCTGAACATAAGCATTTTCAGTCAATGTTCGATCCAGTCGCACCAGAGGACCAAGTCCATGCCATGAAAAAACAGCCCACACCATTACGGAGCCACCACCAGTTTGAACAGTGCCTTGCTGACAGTTTGGGTCCATGGCTTCGTGGGGTCTGCGCCATACTCGAACCCTACCATCAGCTCTTACCAACTGAAATCGTGACTCATCGGACCAGGCCACGGTTTTCCATTCATCTAGGGACCAACCGATATGCTCACGTGCCCACGAGAGTCGCTGCAAGCGATGTCGTTCTGTCAGTAAAGGCACTCGAGTCGGTCTTCTGCTGGAATAGCCCAAGAAAGCCAAATTTCTCCGCACAGTTCTAACAGACAAGTCCCTTGTACGTCCCACATTGATTTCTGCGGTTATTTGACGCAGTGTTGCTTGTCTGTTAGAATTTACGACTCTTTGCAGACATCGCGGGTCTCGGTCGTTAAGTGCAGGCGGTCGACCACTGCGCTGTCCATGGTGGGATGTTATGCCTGAAATTTCATACTCTTGGCACACTCTTGACACAAGTGGATCTGGGAATGTTGAATTCCCTAACGATTTCCGAAATGGCCTGACCCATGCGTCTAGCTCCAACTAACATTCCGCGTTCAAAGTCTGTTAATTCCCGTCGTGAGGTCATCATCATTTCAAAACCTCTTCACATTAATAACTTGAACAGAAATGAAAGCTCTGCGAAAGCACTGCGCATTTATACCTGTTCTACGCGATGCTACTGCCATCTGAAAATTTGCATATTGCTATCCCATGACTTTTGTCACTTCAGTGTATATATAGATATATATGCTATACAATATATATATATTGTATAGCATAAATAAATATAGTGTTGTGTTGATATTATTTAAAAATTCCTACAATTCTATTAAATACAATTCTTTTATATTCCGACAATTCTATTAATAATTTACATTCCCTTTTTTCCAATGATATTGCACAACTTAGCGTTTTATAGCAAAAAAAAAAGTCTATTTATTACTTATTATAATTTATAAAAAAATTTACGTGTACATTTTAAATTTTTTTAAAAAATTAACCATTTAGTGTAAAATATTACAAGAAACTTTTAATAAATATAATTTAATATGTTTACAAATTCAGTTACCTTTCAATATACATTATTTAAAAAGTCATATTATGTAAAAGTTATCTAGTTTTATTTATCATTATTTTATTTTTCAGTTATTTAATTTTTTTGGAAATAAGAAAAAAAAATCTGTGCCTAAAGTCTTGCTGAAACTGTTGAAAGATGTATCAAAATTAAAAGGACAATAAGTGACATCGTGTGTTATGTAGTTAATCACCATCATTGGAATAGAATTGCTTGAAATGACCGGCAATCTTCTCAAAATGATAATGTATTCACCTCGTGAATAATGTGATATGTATTCTATCTACGGTCAGTGAGCTAGCGATGTATTACAGACTGTGATTGCCATGCGGTCATCCTGATCTACATGTCATTGTTAATTTGGATGACAAGGCCTCATTGTATTATCGCCACGATTACTGGATTTGACTCCTTTAGAATTTTTCCTACGGAAAAATCTGAAGGAATAAGTACTTAGAACACCAACTATTATCAGTCGCTCATCGGCATGTTGCCTTCACTTTTGTGAAAACAAACCGTTGGTTCGAGCACAGTAAGTCGCTAATAGAAATCTATGTACATTATATACAATCAATTAATTACCAATGTATTACAAATTATGAGGGAGTATAACTCTCATTATCCATCACACCCAATCTTCATGTCATCGGCAGTTTAGATGACAAGGTATCATTGTGTTGCTGCCCCAAAGTTTGACTCCTTTTTCTAGTAGGAAATTCGAAGGACTCTTTGTTAACACAAAACTGTTTGATCAAGTAAAATTATCCATTGTAGGAGGGAGGGGCCTGTCTTGACATGGGCGGTGTACATTTTTCGCATTTTCATGTATAAATATTGTATGAATCGACTTTATGTCTGCCGATCCACGCATTTTACCGGGAATTATATAGAAAACTTCCCATGGAGAGAAAACAAGGAATAGAAACGGAGAGAGAGACCAAGGAAAACAAGTCATTCTTCCAAAGCACTCTGAACATCGAATCCAGAGAACCGAGTTGGAGAGATAAAGTCAACAGTCCAGTGGAGCAGGCAGGTTGCAGAGTTGTTGTCCTAGGAGAAATTGTTTGACAGCACTTTGTAGATGTATTCTTTGAGTTTGTTCTTACATATAATGTGTACAAATTTTACCGTGGGTATTTTCCCAGAAATAAATATTTTGTCAGTAAACGTTTCATTCATTTATTTTAAAATGAAATGTGAGTTTTCACCTGAATAAGAGCCAACTTTATTGGACCAAGACCACTAATAGAACAACTCTCTAATTTTTATTAATATCTTGCTCTTATATCTTACGTGAATCAATAACCAGTGTGTCCGTTTTTATTAAAGCTAATTTTTCCTATTTGCAGGATATGACGTCATACATTTTTTGTCCCACTATTCTCGAAAATCAAGCAGCTTAGAGGTATTGTTCCTTAAAAAACTGTTGTATACTCCAAGCGAAGATTTTCGCCCTAATTTATGCGGTATTGGCCAAATATTAAAGTGTCGAATAACTGAATAGTTTACTTTAATTTACAACTATTTAAACAGAAATATATTAAATTCCTGAATATACATCTCTCTATATATATTTCATACATGAGATACTCAATCACTCGATATACATTACTCAAAAAATCTGCATACTGAAATAACATAGACCCATCCAGGAAAGTGAAGTGCAAAGAAGCAAGTCAATAAATCTCTTGATTAGGAATTCGATGGGTCAATTACAAGTAAAGAAAGTTTAATTAATTGCTGTTACAATTTTAAAAAAAGTATCATATGTTACATTTATATATAGATATATGAATGGACATAAAGCTTACGATTTAGAAATGTCCATACCTTTAATGAGTGAGCGTTAGTCTCTGTTGCCACAGCGATTGAAGAGAACAAATCAGGGGCGATGCACAGGGGAAGGGGCAATTTTTCTTTCATCTTCCTAAACCAGAAGGGGATTACTTTTTGATCATTCATAGAAAGCTAAATTTTGTTAACTTTTATAATCTTCATACAGTTTTCAAATATTTTTATTAATGATGTAAAATACAGTGATTAATTTACAGTGTACAACAAGTGCAATGTAGAGTGTACGGTATATGTCCGCTTTGGAATAAGTCTAAATTCCTGCACGTCATATTTGGATGAGAAAAATTTTGTTTGTTTTTTGTATGACGACTCTCTCGTGTCAAACCCATTGCCCAATGGACGGATGTCAAAAACTTTACATCACCGATCGTACCCAATCAAGCTATAAATAGCATTATAAACGCCAGATCTGGTGTTTTTCAACTAGACCAGAGGTCTGTAAACATTTTAGCCAGAGTGCCAAAGGACTACACCACTAAATCCCACAGGCTAAGACAAAAGTAGCCAGCTAGTGTGGTATCTAAGACTCGGTTAGTGGTCACCGCGCAGTTTCACAATTTTAGTTGATACCCAAGTGTTAAGAGCATGCCATTGCTGAGGAGATGCCATCTTGTGCTACAGTAGTACAGCTCCATTATGTAGTGTAATAGCAAAATTAGAGCACAATTTGCGAAACCTTATGCTGCGGGATCGTTTGTCTGGAAAATTTCGATGTTTTCGAATATACTCCAAGGAGACGCGTGGTATAAATACGGGAGACAACCGAGTGTTGGACAATTTTAAATTTTGAGTTCGGTGCGATGAGCGCATAATTTTAATTTGAAGTGTAAACTATTTGTCATTGTGAATGACAATAGATGGCGCCACGACCAAGAGGCTCTGCCATAACTCCTCCTCCTGTAACTCCATATATGGCGAATGCTTATATGGGGATGAAAATGTAACAGCAAGGGCCGAAGAAGGAACGCGAGTGTGGTTGGCGGGCAGTTGCTAAAATACGTATTGTTGGAATGTGAATAAATACTTTATATATCAACTGAAAGTGTGCTTATTTATAAGAACGGAAAAAGAAGCCAACAAGTTTTATCAGAAGTGGGATTTAGGATCTACAATCTGACATGAATTACGTTTTGAGTAGTGAAAAAAAAAGGTAAATGATTTCCTTTCTACGTTGAAGTTTAAAGTATAAATATTTTTAAGTATTGAATATTTCTTTCAAGTTGATATATATGTTTAAAGTATTTCTCAAGTATTAAAGTGTTTCTCAAGTATTAAAGTGTTTTTCAAGTATTAAAGTATTTTTCAAGTATTAAAGTATTTCTCAAGTATTAAAGTATATTCAAGTTTCTTATAAAAAAAAAAGTATAAGTATCAAAATGTCGTTCCTTGGAAAAGGTCGTAAAAGTGATCTTATAGAATTAGGAACAGAACTCGGTGTAACGATTCCACCGGAAGCTGTCATAGTTAATATTAAAAGATTAATAACAAGTAGTGAAAATTATGACGAAGAATTTGTTAAGCAAGTTTTCGAAAGAATAATTGAGGAAAGAATTAAAAGAGAGGAAAATGAAAGGTTAGAAAAGGAAAATGAAAAGCAAAGACAGATAGAAAAGGAACGGAAAAAGAAAGAAAATTAAAAGAAAAAGCAAAGACAAATAGAAATTGAAATTGAGGAACGGGAAAAGCAAAGAACTTTTGAATTGGAAAAATTAAAACTGCAAAACGAAAATAAAGTTATGTACCAAACGTCAACTGAATATGATACTAATGCTCCGGAAGTAAACAAATCAGTTGATTTAAGAAATCTCATGCAGAGATTTAATCCGAAGGAAGGAGATATAACGTCATTTTTAATTTTATTTGAACGGCAGGCAAAGCGAGTGGGTATAGAGGAAAACGATTTTGTATTCCATTTATTAGGATTGCTACCCTTTGAAATTACCCAACTAATCGCTAGAGAATCTGAAGAACAAGCTAATGAATATGTATTTGTTAAGAATCTACTGTTAAAGAGATTTAAATTAAGCCCAGAAATATTTCGCCAGAAATTTATCAATCATACTAGGGATTCTAAAGGTACGTGGACAGATTTCGTTTTCGAAATAAGTAATTATTTTAACGAATGGTTGAAAGGATTAAAAATTAATGATTTCGATTCCTTAAAAGAATTAATTATAACAGATCAGTTGAAAAAACGGGTTCCAAATTTTATGCGAGAACATTTTATTGATACATGGCCTAAATATGTAAATCCGAAAGAGTTGGCAGGAATATTAGACGAATACGAAAATGTTCGTATCGGAATGAAAATAAATAATGAAAGCAAGAATAATAAATTTGGAGGTCATTGGGATGACGCAAGAAATTATTCGCGGTTATCAAATTACCATAAAAGTGGATTCCAAACTAATAGGATGGAAAACAAAAATGCTATGATAAGTCATAAATTAAATGAGAAAGAAAACTCGCGTACATATGTTGATAGTCATAAAGTATTTAATTCATCTATTCGTAATGAAAAGGGTGAACCCAAGTGTTTTTCATGTAATTTATTCGGACACATCTCAAAAGATTGCCCAAATCCTTGTACTTTATGGGGTTTAAAGGGGCATTCAAAAATATTGCTCAAAGAATAAAAAAGAAATTAGTTTAAGTGTGATAGACCATGAATCGTCCGTAACTGCTGACAAGTATTTGAGAAAGGCTACAATTAATAATCGTTCTGTTAGTTGTTTGCTAGATACTGGTGCTTCTTCTTGTTTATTGAAAGAATCGCTTGCAGAACGTCTAGGAATTAATATGACGCCTTGCAAAAAAGATCTTTATTCCTTTGGGAATCAAAAATGTCCAGTTTTGCAGAGTTTAGGAGCAGCAGTCGTAGATTTTCAAATAGGTGAAGTAGTGGGAAATGATATTCCCGTTTTAATTGTTCCAGATTCGGCTCAACCAGTTGATTTATTAGTCGGGCGCACCTTTTTAGATTTACCATATATTGCGTATGCTAGGGTCGGGGATATTTTGCATATCGGTTATGCAAAAGATTACCCATTTATTGGATTAAACTGCATCGAAGAAACGCCACGTATTAAATTGCAAGTGGAGGAAACTACGAAAATAATAAATAATGGCATAAATTTTGTAAAGGCGAAAACAGAACTAATAAATAATGGGTTAATTATGATGCAAGGAAATGAAAGAAATTTTAATTCTTTGTTAGAAATAAAAGAAGGTAAAACTATTATACCAATTATTAATATTGGATGTAAGGAAATAATTTTAAAAGAAAATCAGAACATTGGAAATGTAGAATTAGTGGAGGAGGTCAACTTGGAACCAGATTTAAATTATGTTAATTTGATTAATGACACTTCTTCAGTAGAAATATTAAATGTTAGTACAGATAGTGTAGAGCGAAATCCTATAAGCTTAGAACAAATAAAAGTTAATAAACACTTAACTGAACAACAACAGAAGGACATTGTTGATTTGTTGAATGAGTATAGAGACTGTTTTGCATTAAACATATCGGAATTAGGATGTACAGGACTGATAAAAATGGATATTAAAGAAGTTGAGGGTTCAAAACCTGTATGTATGAAACCGTATAGAACAAATGCAGCCGAAAGAAAAGCAATTAAAGAAATCGTTAATGAATGGAAAGAACATGGCATTGTGAAAGAAACACGTTCACCATATTCAAGCCTTGTTCTTTTAGTGCGTAAGAAAACTGGTGAAAATCGACTAGTTATTGACTATAGAAAACTAAATAATCAGACGATCAAGGATAAATTTCCTCTTCCCAAAATTGATGATCTTTTAGAACAACTACATGATTGCAGTCTGTTTACAACTCTCGATTTGGCTCATGGGTATCTACAAATCCCGTTGACAGAAGAAGCCAAATTAAAAACTGCATTTATCACACCAGATGAAACTGGACAATTTGAAAGAATGATATTTGGATTAACAAACGCACCAGCAGAATTTCAACGGTTAATGTACCATACTTTAGGTGGCTTATGCAACAAAGATGTTTTATGCTATCTCGACGACATCCTTGTACATGCCAAAACTTGGGAAGAAATGATAAAAAAATTAGGTAAGGTATTCGAGGCTTTACGAGAAGCTAAGTTAACATTAAAATTGTCTAAATGTGAGTTTGCAAAAGATGAAGTAGAATTTTTAGGCTTCATTATTAATAAGAATGGGATTAAACCAGGCTCAAGAAAGGTAGAAGTAATTTCTAAATTTCCCCAACCGACAAATTTGCATGAAGTTAGACGCTTTCTCGGCTTAACAAGTTTTTTTAGGAGATTTATTCAAAATTATGCTATAAAAGCAAAACCTCTGACTGACCTAACTAAGAAGAACGAAGATTTTAAGTGGGGAGAAAAACAAGAACAATCTTTTAATGTTTTGAAAAGTGAATTGACTCGACAACCTACTTTAGCACTCTATAATCCCGAAGCTAAAACTGAAGTTCATACTGATGCAAGTGCGGAAGGTATCGCTGGCATGCTACTTCAAGTTGGAAGTGATAACAAGTGGCACCTAGTTTACTGCGTTAGCAAGAAAACGACTGAAGCTGAAAAGAATTATCATTCAAGTAAATTGGAGTTAATGGCTATTGTATGGACATTAGAACGATTGAGACAATTTTTATTGGGAATAAGTTTTACAGTTGTCACTGACTGTCAAGCATTAATTTACATGAATGCCAAAAAATCATGTAATCCTCAGATAGCAAGATGGAGTATACTTATTCAGGAATATGATTTTGAAGTTCGCCGCAGACCAGGCATAAAAATGACACATGTTGATGCGATGAGTGGAGCTCCCGTTTCAGAATCGGAAGATACTATAACAAACCTCATAGAGAAGAAATTTGAAGTATGCCTAACTCTAAGTGAAGATGAACAAATTTTGATCATTCAACATGCTGATAAAGATTTAAGAAAATTGATTGACATTTTTAAGAAGGAAGAGCATGAAACAACATATGAAGAAAAGCAACAAATTGTTAATTTTGCCTTCAAAAGAAACCGAATCTATAAGAGAATCAAAGAAAAAGGAAAAGAGAAACTTCTGTATGTGATTCCAAAAAGTATGAGAAAAAGTACTGCTGTGAAATTTCACGACCTTATGGGACATTTTTCTGTTGATAGGACTGTCAGCAAAATAAAAGAGTTATACTGGTTTCCATACATGAAGCGTTACTTACGGAAACATATTTCAATGTGTTTCGAATGCTTAGTCAACAAGACTCCAGGTGGAAAACAACAAGGATATCTACACCCGATTAATCGTAGTTGTTCAAGAACAAGAACGAGGCAGATTCTACATCACAACAGCACACGTGAGTCAACTCAAGCCATGGCGACTTCATAAAGATGATTGTGACTCGGATGATGAGGAACCCCTGGGATCTTCTAGTGTCTCTCCAGATAATCCATGTAACGACTAGTGCCCCATTCATCAATAACTATAAACATTGTTCCTGAACTTTTTTTTCTTTTATCTGAACTTTTTAGGAACTCATTTGGACAATAATCATATTAGAACTTTAACATCTTTTTTTATTATTACATGTTTTATGTGCTGTATATATATATATTGTGTTTATTTTTGTATATGGTAAAGTGTAATTACTAAGTAAAATTTATGTGGCAATTGAGGGCAATTGCTTGGTCAGGATGCCCGAATGTAAACTATTTGTCATTGTGAATGACAATAGATGGCGCCACGACCAAGAGCCTCTGCCATAACTCCTCCTCCTGTAACTCCATATAAGGAGAATGCTTATACGGGGATGAGAAATGTAACAGCACGGGTAGAAGAAGGAAAGCGAGTGTGGTTGGCGGGCAGTTGCTAAAATGCGTATGTGAATAAATACTTATATATCAACTGAAAGTGTGCTTATTTA